>SNQN01011724.1:0-18095 GCA_008642245.1 Bassia scoparia | reverse complement strand
GGGTCAGAGTGGAAGATTTTGTTGATGTTTGTTATTCAAAGGACAAGTACTTAGCTACTTACACACCATATATCAACCCAATGCCTGGAATGAAAGATTGGTCTAGGACAAGTGAAGTGAACCCATTGCCACCATCTATAAGAAACATGCCAGGGAGGCCTTTTGAGAAGAAAAGGAAGAAAGAAGCAGGAGAGGTAGCCGAGACACAAGAGAATCTAGGCAAGGTGCCCAGGATCGGAAATGATCCAGATGCCAACAACCTAGACATAACAAATCCAAATGCAAAAATGAACCTGTTGAGAAGGAGAAAAAGAAGCCTGGAAGACCTCCTGCTACAAACAATCCATGGATTGAGAGTGAAAAAAAGAAAAAAWGGGCTAGAGTCTCTAAAGTATGTAACTAACATTTGATCATGCATTCCTTTAATTGTTTATGCTTTGTCTTCCCTATATGTAACATCCACATTTACATTTGCAGACATATGTGGCAACAACTGAGGCACAAACCCAGCAGAGCCAAGCCAAGCCAACCCCAACRAGTGTTCATTTCACAAGTCCACCAACTCAACAAAGTCAATCAACCATTACTATAGCTCCTGTTGCAGTCACAGATTCACAAGYAGGGTCTAATGTCAGCTCAGCCAAAACTAAAGCAAAGAGCCTCCCAAGACAAAGCTCCTCTYCTTATTCCAAGCCAAAGCTACCTACAACTTCTAAGGCAAAGAAGAAGGCCTGAATTTATAACTTTGTAATATTGGTTCTATGTRAGCTAGTGTACTTGGTGTTTGAGACAGGACAATGTAGCTACTTAATCAACTATTTCAGTATGTAATTCGAACAAATTTTTTATTTTCATGTACCAAATTTGATTGAATGAGATGTAATATTCAAACTTGAAATATTTTMCAATGGKCAAAGTCTCTTTTGATTTCATTGAAGATACTTGCAAAATACACCAGTTCAGAGACAAAGAAGCAAAAAGGAGTACTACACAATCTAACAATTCCATTAAAAAAGGCCAATTTAGGAAGTAAAGAACTAATCATACTCTAAAGTGGGAATCAAACACCTAACTACTCCAACTCCTACAATTCCCACACATACGCCACTCTAACATCTAACATCACAAATAAGCTCAAAGGAGACAAAGAAAGAAGGCACCCATTCACAAAGACATTGACAACACCCGCTGCTGCCCTTTATCTCGACTTTACGCTTGGCCCGACTTGCCGCAAGAGCAGTCTGCTTCAGACTCCGATTGTCCCCAAGCAACAGGTCCAACTGTGCTCCAAAGACGGATCTCCAACGACTTCTCGTGATGATGATTTCGCTGCATCTCTTCTTGGTGTACACTCCAATAGCCACACAACCTCTCTCCTTCCAAATTGGAGAATTTGCACACCCAGAAACCGCTTCCTGGTTCAGAGTGTTTAAAGATCGACACAAACGAGCAGCAAATCCCACATTGCTTTTGACCACCATTGTTGCATTCACCTGCAAAATTAAATACAAATGAGCAACGAACCAAAAATTAAAAGAAGAAGAAGAAGAAGAAGAAGAATGAAAGAAGAAGAAGAAGAAAGAAGAAGAAGAAGAAGAGAAGAAGAAGAAGAAGAAAGAAGAAGGAAGAGAAGAAGAAGAAGAGAAGAAGAAGAAGAAGAAGAAGAGAAGAAGAAGAAAGAAGAAGAAAGAAGAAGAGAAGAAGAAGAAGAAGAAGAAGAAGAAAGAAGAAGAGAAGAAGAGAAGAGAAGAAGAAGAAGAAGAAGAAAGAGAAAAGAAGAAGAAGAAGAAGAAGAAGAAGAGAGAGAAGAAAGAAGAAAAAGAAAGAGAAGAAGAAGAAGAAGAAGAAGAAGAAGAAGAAGAAGAAAGAAGAAAAGAAGAAGAAGAAAGAGAAGAAGAAGAAAAAGAAGAAGAGAAAAGAGAAAGAGAAGAGAAGAAGAAGAAGAAGAAGAGAGAAGAAGAAGAAAGAAGAAGAAGAAAGAAATTAACCTAGGTATGATTTCCAATCTTGCAATAAAAAAACCAACTACCAAACTTAGGTATTATAACCAAGATTTGCTTGGAAGCTTAATTGGCATATTTCTACTGTTTATAGTTTGAAAATTGTGTGGAAGCAAGAGGAGTTAAGAAAATGTAGAAGTGAAAGAAGAAAATGGAGTAAAGAAAAAAGGAAATGGATTAAAGAGCATGGGAACACGTGAAAGGAGGAAAAATAAAACAAAAAAACGCGAGCCCAGACTTAACCCCTCCGTCATGTTATTTTAGAAAAATGTTAGTAGATACCGATCCACTAAACTTTGGCAAAACTAAGTATTTAAGTAAAAATTCTGAAACTAGGTATCCTCTGTTCCTTGAAGATCCTGCCAGTTATATCATCGCTTCCCAATGCATGTTTTTATCGCTATATCTTTAGTTACACATTTGAGAAAATTATAACAATTGAATATTAATAATTTATTCATTATACGAATCAAACAAGATCCCACATGACTATATTTATAATTATGCATTGATAATTATTACAAGATTCTTTTCACTTGTGAATAGTGAAATAAACGGTATGGCATGAACTTCATGGAACGGAGGGAGTATATTATTTTCAAAATTTTGCCAAACCTAGTATTTATCCCAAAAAATCCTATTTTATTTTTATTATATGAGATTAATATTATTTATTATTATTATTATTTTAAGAATTCAAGAAAAACCTAAAGCTGACCCTTAAACAATTTTCAGTATAACTTTAGTATTTTGAAGGAAATGCAAAAAAAAAAAAAAATTGGTGCTGACACATAAGTTTTTTAGAAGAGCTTAGTATATACTAATAGATGGACCTATCTGCTTGGGCTAATTATGAAACAACTCATCAAGCGCAATCTTCTCGAGCGCTTGTGTCTGATCACAAGTCTAAAGTCAAGTTTTAGTCACCGGAAGTCAGCTTGTACATTTTTCAGTAACAAACTCAACACAAATTATGGGAAAAAATTTAAGTCCAACAAACACTAGTAAAGGAATAAGGGCAAATTTCTTTTTCCCTTTCAATTAACCCAACCAAACAGCCCATTAGAAACTCTGTGAGAATTCGAGGAAATATAGAAGGAAATAATGCACATGAAATGCTAGTAGCACTCAAGAAATGACACTTCGAACATCATTTGATGTGTAAAAAATAAATGAATAATAAAATAATAGGACAACAATTAGGAATGATCCGGCCAAAAAGGCTCTGATACCAATTAAAACATCCATTTGTAAATAGGAGTCCATTAATTCTCTATGGGTTCTAACCTTGAGGATTTGCATTGGTGTGACAACGACCCATCCAAAGACCTCCACTAGGTTCTAACCCGAGGATTTGCATTGGTGTGGCAACGACTCATCCAAGACCCCGCTAGGTTGAGATACCTCACCTTCTCTATATAGAAGATTTCGTTTAGCTAACTTCCGACGTGGCATGAAACGTCTATATCCATGTGACCATGGTTATCTTACATGCTAAGACCCAAAAAACAGGACAATATCTACTAGTGAACACTTGTTTACCCAAGGTAGTTACTCAACAAAACTCCAATTACACAATAATTAGGGTTTACTCATACCAAATCGACTGCAACAATTGCAAATCGTGGAACAAATCCTCAAATTTAACATAAAACAACTTGCTTTTGGGAGAGAACAAACTATAGCACCAAATTCGAAATCATAGGTTTGCCAAAATTTGCAAAATAATGCTATATTTTAACTTTAAAAAATTATGCAGATCGTTGATCGGTTATCACTAACGACTCTTAAATATAACCACGATCATCACTAAGCAAATTATAGCCGTTTTAAACAACTTCCTAGAATACTTGAGTGTGGTTGATTAAAACGTTTTACTCTCACGTTACCCTTAAACTAGATGTGATCTGGGCCGGGCCGAGTTAGGTCGGGCTGCCCTAAAATGTAGTCCCTTCAATCGAGCTCGGCCCGAGCCTAAAGTTTGTGTCTAAAGCCCAAAAATAATGGGCCAGCGGCTTTTTCGGGGCGGCCCAGATTTTTAACGAAATTGCCTAAAATTTGCTCCGCAAAGCCGGACAAAAAAGGAAATTTCGGCGAGCGGGGCCCGAATTCGGGCTAAAAATTGTGACAAAGCCCGCAAAAATTTCGGGTCGGGCTTGGGGCAAGGTCTTTTTGACCTCTACCTTTAACCAATAATAAACTAATTTTCAAATTAAGGGGATTTATTTATCAAATGTTAAAACCCTTTTCATTACTTGAAGATATCTTCGAAGATAAAACCTTTTAATCCAAAGATATATACTATAATGTTTTAAAAATAATTTAACAGAAAAATTCTAACATTTATAAAATATTTATTAAAAGATATTGCAATTAACTTAGGTTTATTCAAGATACTTTTAAAACACGAATTAAATCCTTAATAGATTAAATCACAAACTATATTTATCCTATGAGCCAATAATCCACACCTTGATGCCAAGACTACAATAAATATAAAATCCTAGATCTATTATACCAAAGATCTCCTCTGATCTTCAATCCTCGAGTAATGTTTTTAGGCAACTGCAAAGAATCGAGCTTCCTTGTTTGAGCTCTTCTGAGCTCCTTTAGTGTATTTCAACAACCCCGGGAACTTCTTCCTCTCCTAAGGATTCCTCATTCCTTTAAGCTCCTTGAATTATTAAAGCCTAAAATCACAACATTAAGTACACATAAGATAAACACACATGAGTTTGTTTGTTGGTTTATTGTGGTCATTCATCAAAACATAGGTTCAACAAATGTGGCATTAGCAATTTTGATAAGGGAAGGTCAGTGGTTTGTTATAAGATAAGAGAGTAGCTACTTGTCAAAGAGCAAGTAAGCAAGTATGAGCTCCATCAAGCCGACTAGAAAAGCTATAGATAGTTGCTTGCACAATTCCAGAGAACGGGAGCAATTAGCCAGGATCACTCCTTTTAATGCACTTTCCTCAGTTGTTTCCAAATGAGCATYTAGTGCTAGTTCTTCTTTAGTGAGGCTTTGTCMCCCCGCCCATGAAAAATTTGGGTTAGTTCATAGCAGGCTTAAGGTAGCTGGATTTATGATATCATGAATAGACTGCTTTGAGAAGTCTAAACCATGACGATTTAATTACTTATTCACAAGTGCAAACTATGATGAAGGTAAGAAATAAAATTCTCCAATGATTGAATCGAATACTCCCTCCGTAACACTGAACTTCAACCATTGGTTTCACGCATATCAACGAAGCAATTTAAGTGCCGTGGTAAACAAACAAATCATTCAAAATAATTTATTATATTGAAGATTGAGATCACATGATACTAATCTTCAAAATTTGTCACTTAATTTGTTCTTTTACGCCCTTAAATCYTTTCTTTATTATGCGTAAAACAATTGCAATTTCACCATTCTRCCACTCTAAGGGGTCATTTAGTTTAAGCATATTAGGTATGAGGTATGGGTTTAGAATGGCTTAAATCCATACCTTATYTTTGTTTTTTGAAATTTTAGTTTTAAAACCTATACCTCAAACCCCCAAGGTATGGGTTTTTGAAAGCCAAMGGAGAGGTGGGTATGGCTCATACCCATACCTCTATGTTAAAACTTCAAGAAAAARTTCATTCCTAAATAAAAACCAAACACATGAAATCAAGTATCAAGTTCCAACCCCATACCACKTTGGTTTCATTCATCGTTCCAAACTCATACCATTATTTGAACCAAATGCCCCTTCACTGTTCTACCATCAATCCTCCACTACACTAATTTCACCTCCTTAACAGATTTCATTTTCAMATTAATATTGAAATTAAATTTCAAAATCAAAATTCAAAAGAAAAAAAGTTAGTACCTCAATTTCAAGTCTWGGCTTCTTCGACATCGGCTCAGGTTCATGCTCCGGGATCATTATTCAAAATTCCCAAAATAAAATTTAAATTGAAATTGAAATGCTTTCCTTAATTGAACGCTTAATTTGTGTTGCAAGAACATGCAATCCTACAATATAACAATGTGTTTCATCAAATTAACAATCATATAACACACAAAAGAATAAAAAATTGAACGACTATTAGAATAAAATTGGCAGTACAACATAATCTTGATTCATCAAATCAACAATCATATCTCAAACAAATTAAAACCATTAATTCTTTTCATTTTTATAATAAAAATGTCAACTTCAATCAAATTAGCAAGAATTAACCATAATTACAATCAATTATTTCGGATTCAAACCGAAAAATTAAAAGTTTTTAATATAATAGAATTAACTACATTTCAATTAATTAACCTGAATTGAGAAGAAATGAAGAGCGTCAATTTTCTAGGACAGTGTGCATAGATAGACCTAAGTTGTAATACAGTGATTCACGTGCTATATATAAAAATTATAAAACAATTGTGAATTGAATAGCGAAAATAATATAAAAATATTATAACCCAAAATTCATTTATATCATATCTTATATGAAATAAAATTAAATGAAACATATTCAAATGTTACCTGATACTTATTTTAATTTTATGTTATCTATTCATGAAACCTTAAATATAATTGGATTTTTTTTAATGGGAATCTTCATGGGGTACCCCTGAGATTTATGATATTTCACGTGGTGTCCTTAACATTTTCAAAGTTCATGTGGTGTCCCATTTTACAAAAATTATTCATAACTAAGGCAAAATGAAAATTTCGATTCATTTTTTGGGTCTTAAAATTACAAAAATGTCATTCATTTTGTGTTTTTTCAAGTGTTCACCATGATTTGCTTACACTTTTTATGAAATTTCATTTCCAACCCTTTTATTCAACCTAAAAAATTCATCAAAATTGTAACTTTGCCTTAGTTATGAATTATTTGGTAAAATGGGGTTCCACATGATTTTTAAAATGTTCAGGACACCACGCAAAATACCACAATTTCGGGTTACCCCATGAAAAATCCTTTTTTAATTTATACTTAATATTAAATTTGATATTATATCTAATATCTAATTTTGGTGAATCCTATAAGATTTGGGAGAGGTTAAACCTTAAACCATTCATACATATTGAAATTTGATACCATGTATTTATACAACTTAACAAAATAATTTGTAGGTTTTTATAAATAACACTACAAATTTTATCCTAGTTCGTGCTACAGGAGTTGCTGAGATTGAAATACTCAAGTGTTATTCTGAAGATCATCCTGCCGTTGCAAATGAATATTCTGAAGATCATCTTAGTCACAGCAATGTTAGTTGATTGCTTCCGCCGGTGATTAATGAAAAAATGTCGTTTGCATTCACCGTATCATAAAATCAGTCTCGTCGACTAGTTAACAAAAAAAATCCAATGAGTGTATGTAATGCTGTTGGACAAAAAACTCAATTAATTGATGAGTTAAAATTGATTATTCAATTAAGTACACACTTGTTTGATCGACTCTTCTCGAGTTGTGCGGTTGCAATATCTTCATGTCATCAAGTACTAATTATATTGCATATGTACCTTTGTCTAATTTGTTCTTGACTTTTACGACAATTTAGTTATCCTTATTGTAATAAATAATTGTTGTATTGATTACTTGTTATTGGCTAAAAGCATAGACATCGACCAAGGCGCGTGTAGCGTGTCCCATGTCGGACACTAAATCTGTCTTCACAAATGTCGAGTTTCGATGTCATCTTACCACTCCACTACATACTCCATAACATAATTTCGCGAGGGACTTCATCAACATTTTGTTGAAACTAGCTTATCTCTATTATCTATCATGCTAATTTTACCTATTCATTTGGACTTTTAGTCTACAATCGTTAGAGTTTATTGCTATATGTGTACTATTCTTTTTTCCTTTTTATATTCTTCTCCCTTTATTTATAATATAATAACACTTGAATGTTAATCATTGATTATTATCCACACTATGTTTGGGTTTTGGAACTCTACGACCAACATAGAACAAGTGTGGATCACAAGAAAACGAATTATTTGAAACATCGTGTGATAGCTAGTTCTTTGAATAAAGAACAAAAGGACAAGTAATCTTAATCTTTTCGTGTAAAATTTCTTCCTTTTTATGTTATTGACTCTCTTAATCTTAATGTAACATAGTAACTAAGCATAGTAATTAAAGGGTCATTAGTTTCTATTCAAACATGCGAATATCCGTGGCACAAACATAAGAATCTAACCTGTTGATTAAAATCTATCCAAACATCCACATGTTCCCCCCTCATTCCCCACAAACACTCATATTTTTTTTTCGTTTTCCATGGCCTTCAATACCCTCACCATTCAACTCCTTCTGCACTAATTAGGTAATATTAGAAGGAATTATTTAACCAATTTGCATGCAATCTTTTGATTCACCTTCCTAAACTCACCAATTAATACTTCTCTAATTATAATGTAAAAAATAATTCCACCAAAAACCTATGTATCATCTCGTGTGCCTCTCCTAATTTTTTCATTTTCTCTAGCCCCACCGTGCATTGTCGTCATTGCTCTTTCTCTAACAATTCAACGAAACACAAAATATTTGATTTCCTTTGATCTTTCTACCCCTAAAATTATTTGTTCATCAGATCATCATTATAAAGTAGCTTTCATATTCCTTAACCTCTCAATACTGAGTTATGTTAATTTCAATTTATGCGATGAGACATAAATTTTTCATAGGAAGTATTTATATACGCTGTATTAGACTTTGGGTTGCACTGCAAGTTTTGGATTTTCCTAAGACATTTTGGTAACAATTGAAAGAAAGGAGGATGAAAATGAGGAAGGGGAAGTGAAAAGTGAGGAATGATGAGCTTATTTCTCTCAAATTCTCCAATTTGAAAAGAGATGACTGTATTAAAGAAGGAGAAAAAATGATCTCTCCTCCCCCTCTCCCTTCCTCTTTTCCTCCAGTTGTATGTTATCCAACATAATGTTAATCTCTTTTACACAACATTGTGGAATTTTTGTATAATTATCTTCTATTAATCGATTGTTATGTTTTTCTCTTTAGAGAGTTTGTCATATGGAGTTTCTTCATAATGAACAATTCCCTCAATCTGCTTCTAGCTAATATAGCAACAATTAGTGTTGATATTTATTTGTTGCCTTTTAGTTGTCATTGTATATGCCTTATTTGTTGGTGATTTTTTTCATATATTTTGGTGTATAATATGGTAATTGCTACGTGAATTGCAATTGTGATTTTGGCTTCTCAATTTCAATTACTATTCATATGCATTTGTCGTTGAATTGACATGCATATTTTTTATGTGGATGAGTGCAGTACATAATGTGTTTGGTCATGTAAATTTTAAGTATAATGTCATCCATGAATGTTCTTATGTTAGTTGTCTAAATTATCGTATATTTACTCGGTTTCTTTGAACGCGGATGAATCTGGTCAATGATTAATTTTGTTTGTCGATGTAAGTATAAGGCGTCTAGAATAACGACGTACACATGCCTTCTAAGATCGATCAGATGTCCTGATGTACGTTGGAATGCACTACAGTCTACTATTGTTAATTGGCTATTGTTCGAAATTGTAGAATGTACTTTTCACATTTGTAGCTAGAATACACAAGTGTTGTTATATGAAGGGATAATAATTATTTAATTATCTAATAATTATTTAATTATCTTACACATCGATTGTAATCCACATTTTTGGGATCATTCTTGGATCCATCGGATATAAATTTTAATTTTCAACTTCAAATTAATTCCTAATGATTTATCGAAGATACTTCGTCTATGATATTAAGACGTACTTCGTATAAGCTTCAGTGTTTGAAGTAAGTTTACATCTAGGTGGATTTTCTTCTTAGCTTTCACTACCCAAAACAAAATAAAAATACTAGAGCGTCGAGATCTCGAGATCAAATAAATTGGTTTAAACATTGTTTGTTCATCAAGTTCACATTAACAAAATAGCAGTGGAGTTGAACCTTAACATCTARAGTTCATACAATGGACAATTAAATTCTATACATTCCATTGATTTACAACACATTATATTTGTTTCTATTTGGTAGGGAAATCGATGAATTTTTGAAATCATCCACTTTTTGGACAAAGGAAGTTAAAATTTATACCGTTATTAAACTTGAAGWGTTTGTTGCGTGTACAAAGGAGACGGTTGGTAGAATAGTGAGACAACCCCAACATGCATTGCTATTTCGGAATTCGCTTTTACGAGATTCAACGATTGGTCGTCTTGCTTCGGGATTTTCGACAAACCATGTTGACGCACACGACCGACGTCATAGTGGTGCAGAAGATGTCCTTTCATTCTGAGTTCTACTTATTGTTGGGTCTTCTCTGTTAAGGATTAAATCCTTTGTATACTGAAGCTTTGCTTTGATCTTCTACTAGATTGGTTTAGGCTTCTATTCAGACTTGTGAAAGAAARAGGGTTCAGGACTACTTTGCTGAAGTGGTCATCGGTTGGTGTGATTTGGGATGTTCTTAATTGCACWCGTACTCAAGAAGTGACTATTCAAACAACATTTGATGTGTTAAAAAACCCAACAAATGTAAACATTTACTATGTTAAAAAAATTTATGCTTTGATTACGTGTAATTTGCTTGCTTTGGTTCTTAATCATCAAATATCCTAGCAATTCTTCAGGTATGCATGCTAGTTACAACAAGAACACCCCTGGATGAATAGAATGAAGTAATAGTAGATATTGTTCTTCTTTGATCCTACCTTGAAAAATTTGCTTTGTTGTCTGAAACATGGATCCACCCAAAAAGGCTCTGATAGCCAAAACAACATCCACTCTTGAAATCACCTTTAAAGTTTTGAGGAATAGTCAGCTCTCTTATTCAATCACCCAAATGCCACATTTTAATTTCTTATCTCCAATGACTTATATTGGCTTTCAATTATCATTCACGTGACAGTCATGAGTGAGTGTGTTGAGTGAAATCCTCGTCATGCGACTTGTAGTTCAAACTTGATGTTCAATTGCGTTCTAATTTTTTGCAAGCTATTATAAGCCATTTCCAAGTAAGAGTATTTATAGAACATGGTACACGATAGATACCTAATATAATTACATCCAAGTTCAGTTACCTCTTATGATATAATAATAGATTAATAACGTGAAGATTTTAAATTTTGTAAAAAAATTATAGAAAATGAATTTAACCCCAATAAGAAAATCTAATAAAAATAAAAATAAAAAAGTTGATCAATCATTTATTGTCTCAAAATCAATCAATATTGGGGGTACCGTTGGAATAGAGCACTCCTATCACTTGAGGCACAAAAAGTGTGGCCCTACTGCACTAAGTCTATGTTTTTTTTCTTTTATTCCTTAAATCCATTTTATTTTGTTTGGAGAAAGTCAATAATGTTGTTGGTATTCTTGTTCTTTTGCTTTTCTTTTTTTTTGATTATTGTTAATTCAATTCAACCCAACGGCATATATTTCAACAGTTATATTTAGTATTAAATTAACAATATTTATATTAATTAAAAGATTTTAAAATTAAATAAAAAATTAATGACGATAAAAATATAGTTATCTGGTAAACAATGGATTTATTATTATTAAGCCAACTTCAATAAATATAATACATGAATTAAATTTATATTGATTGAATTTAATAAATGGGGTCGGCCATAGGAAAGTAGGAGAGAGAAAAATTTAGGGAAAGCTAATAATGCCAGACTGGTGACTCGAAAAATTGGGAGATAAAATGAAAAGTTATGAGAATTAATGTGGCAAAAGGAGAAAGGAAGAGATTGATTCGGGATCCCATTGATGGAGATGTCGTAACACTGTTCCATTAGAAAAATTATCATACTCATATTTGACCCTTTAATGAAAAAGTAAAATGAATATGTATATTGTAACCCAAAAGTACACAAAGTGATTAAAAAATAGAAAAAACGTAGAAAAAGTGAAACAAAACAGTACTCGAAAAGCACTGAAATCGGACAGTGACAGACTGACAGGACTGACTAGGTAACAAAGTACTGAAAAAGTACAGTAAAATACTTTTTGTCGATAAACTATCTCTGTTCACGCAGATCGAAGAAGAACTTGTTTGGCTGTAATAATTCCATGTGGTGTTAAACATTTGCTAAACATTTACAACAATTTCCACAGAGGTACTAACATTTTCTGAATATGTTAGAACATTGTTCGCGCAAATTGACCTAATTTGACCACGTTTCATTTGTCAATGCGTATACATGTATGCTTTTTGACTTTAAATAACAATTACTTAAGGACTTTCTACCCCATACTTATTATAATTACAAATATACCATGTTAGTGACCAATTTTGCCAACTACGGTTAGAAATTTACACAACCCGCCGGATAGAGGCCTTGGAAAATTTATCAAATGTTAGTGTCCTTGATGCTCATCCCTTTTTATACCAATCGTCCCATCGCCTATTAATTTTCCATCCATATTTTGTACTTTTTCTATTGACACCTCTTTATATTTGACTTAAACTACTTCAAAATCATAACAGTTTCTTAGGAAATGATGATATTTTGAAATGCATTTGCTTTTTATTTGACAAACTATAAGAAAAAATAGACTTCAATAAACTTGTTGAAAATCAACTCATTGGTACGATGTTAGTTATTAAGTTACTACTTTCTATTTCTAAGTTACTCTTTTGTGTTTCAAGTTACTATATTTGTATTCATCCACATATATTCCAAATAATTGTTACATTTTATAGTAATAGTTACATTTTATATTTTTTTTTTTTTTTGACCGGAGTAATTGTTACATTTTAGTAATTGTTTTATGTTCTTAAGTCATTTTTCTATTGTTTAAGTTACACTTATTCGAGGAAAAAAAATCAAAACAATTTTGAGTTCCTAAATTTCTATTGAAGTTATAGTATTTGGTTTGAACGTTACTTTTTTTGTGTTTTTATGTTATTATGTTTTGCTTAATTATTGTTTTGTTTCTAAATTGTTAAATCACCGATTTCRGTTGCTAAGTTACTCTTTTGTCTTTTAAAGTTTCTACTTGTATTTTATTTTTTCAAATCTAATCACAAACGTCGATTTTCATTAATATATTGTAAGATCGTTGCATGTAATACTTTTTGTTTTATTTTTTTGACAAGTGAAATACATTTACTTCGAAGAKAGAAAGAAAGTAAATATCATCATTTTTAGWGCCCATAAAATAGAAAACAATACTATAAAAAAAATGGAGCAAATATTAGTTATAGAAAATGAAACCAGAAAAGGTGAGACTATAAAGTTACACTTTCTTTTTTTCCAACATTGAAGGAATTTGGGAGGTCAGACTAATAAATCAGAAACTCTATGAAAAAATTAAGTTTACCAAAATAATATTACATCCTCAATCTAACCTTCCCAAGCTTCAAGCTTCAKAGTTAAAGCGAAATTTTCACATTTCTCAAATGATCCAAAYTGTTAAWTTCRATACACTCTGTTTATAGCGAAACCCAAAATGGATTTAAAATAGGCCAAGGAAAGACATAATCTTCATTGCTCTAGCCGTCAAACGCTCAAACTTCTTTGAAGGAATCATCAAGCACACACATGTTTTACCAATTTCACACAATGGCACAAGCATATGGCATTCAATTTATATTAACTATACACTTTTACATTGAAATCCAAAATTTCAAGAAGTAATTGCAGTGACATCAAACAATTGATGAACCTGAGAAATGAAATCTGGGGTACAAAGGGAAGGAAATCTAACTCTAGAAACTCAAACACATTCACAAGACCGAGGAATTATATACTGGGCCAGCCTTCTCATTCTTCACTTCCGAATATTAAGTTCCTTTGCAATATCTCTTGTTAGGCTAAATTGCATAGTGCTGTGCCATGGAAATAAAGTACGAGTAACTGGTAGCTTTCTCCGAAGATCCTGACAGACATCACCATTATATGTGAGACGGGTTCAGAAGGCCATAAATACATGCCACAACTCTTTTAAATTTCATTTTCAGATACAAACATGACTACTAAATACGAATTGAAACAGCAAATATATATCATACATTCATATGCTAATATGCTATCTGCTACTAMTATAAGATCACATACAGAATTTAACTGCCTTTTCAGATGAATACAGTCTAGACTTRGGAAGTTTGAAGTTATGTACGCGTGTGTGATCTCAGATATCAATAAGACTCTTAGCAGTTCAATTTCAGCAGAAACAATAATAGAACAGGCTTGGATAGAGTTTGTAGCCTTGAAGTTAACTAGTTTCGGGCAGTTAAGTAGGAAGCTGCAGATGAAAAGTAATCAGCATAGATACAGAAATGTCAAAAAAATTACCAACAAATTATTACTTGCTAATAATTTCACACAATACTTGCAATAGAATGAGAGTCCGATTTCACATTAAATCTGGCGGAAAGCAGAAGTAAACATCTGCTTTTATGCTTATACCCTTACTTTCCGTCCTTTCCACATTTATAATCACATCCAGGCAATTCCAGCAGTTCATGTCAGAATATGAAAATGATTAACCATACTCAAGAGATGCAAAATACTCCTGTTTCCTGCTGTCTCGGATAATGTTGTTATAGCCAAGGCTAGAATTCTGGTTTTGAAACATCATTGGTTACCCAAGCAGAAACAGTTAATAATAATTATTATAGAAAGGCATATATAAAATCAAAACACTGGTTACATAATTTCTTACAATTGTCTTTTTTAGAAGGGAAACAAAGAGGCATCATACACACTATCTATTATTGTTACCAGAGTCCAAACATTAGTTTTGTTGCTTAGGAACATTATTTTAATTTACCATGTACAAAGTATTATATAACATGTTTGCAAGAATTTTTAAGTTTTTTCACATGGTGGTCCACAACAAGCCTCAACAAGTCACACCCAACTTAACATAGACTAAACCAACTGATCAAAGATATGATTTCTCACAATTTACTTTCTCTAGCTCTTTTTATATTAAAAAAAAAAGAAAAGAATTGAAATGATCTCATGAGAAGGTGATTATCATAAAATTTAATATCTCTTAAAATTTTTCTACAACTCTCTTTTTTATCTTTTTTTTTTCTGGAGATTAACATCTTAGAAGGAAAAACAAGCTGTTAGTGTTTAAGAACCACATTATTGGAAACACCAATTTCTATTGTATATTGTAAGCAATCCTTTCAAATTGACAAGTCCAATTCCAAGAGATTCATTTACGAGATATAATAGCCAAATTTGGCCACAACAACTATTGGGCGAGGTGCACCGAAAAGCACCAAATGCCACCTTATTTTATATATCAAATTGGCCACAACAGCAACTAACTTGGGCCGAGGTGCACGAAAGCACCAACTTGATCGGGTGCACATGACAACACACAACTTGATTGCCGAGTGCACATGAGGTAACATACCATGGCGTTTTTTATGAAATAATTTGGCAAAATAAAACATTTCCAACTTCTTTTTAATGAATTTTTGAATACATATCCTTAGAAATAATTTTATTTTGACCGAATTCCAATGAAATTTCGTCACCAACTCATTTATGTAGTCTTGTTCAGTCAAGTTAGTTGTCTCCATTTCACCAATCAAGTTGGTGATGTTTCGTTTTTTATGGGAAGAAGGAAGTATATTTATCCTTAGCAGGCTTTAGTAGCTAACCCCCAATCTTTGATTATAGTACTTGAGTATCTTACCTCTCTATTGTCTGATTATTTATATTTTTTATTTATTCCAATCAAGTAATCAACTATATCTCAGAAGGAATTAATGTGTGAGTGCCAACTAACTTTGCTTAATATGAACAAATATATTTAAGTCTACGTATGAGGGAGAGAGGGAGTGAAGGTGTATGAAGAAATTAGGGTTTGAAGCTTTGAAATTTCTTTTTTGCAGGTGGTGTAGAGGCGCGTGGACTTGTATTTGAGATGAAGGTATTGTTGGGCTTTTAGTTTGACAAATGCCACTACAAATATACTCTTTGTGGCATTTATTTATATGCGCACAGATAACTCCACTAACAAGGCCAAGTTTGTGGGTTTTAGAGGTGGGTGGGTTTTAGGGGGATGGGGGGTGTGGGTTTGAGGGGTGAGTTTGGAAGGGGTGGATGTATGTGAGGAGAGAAGAAGAGTTTGGGTGTTTTTATTTTTATTTATTATTTGTGTATTTTGAGTTAACATATTAATTCCCCTTAAAAAAAAGTAAGCAGAATTAACTTGATTAGGGAGGGGTATAATAGATTAATGATTAGGCATCTCCAATGGTGAGAATTTTTGGACTGCTTTGTAATTTCTTAAAAATAATATCTAGTATTGGCCTAAGCTTGGAGAAAACAAAAATCAAGCTACTTCGCAACGAAGTGTGCTTGAAAATATAGTATATGTTGAGCCAATCAATTAATGACAAGTTTTATTTTTTATATAAGAAATATTAAAATAGTTAATTAAGAATATGTTAGGCTAATGCAAGCTACGATATGTAGCCAACTGTTGTTACAAGTTGTAGCTTAAAATTATGTAGCTTATTTTTTTTTTAATTGACAAGCATTACCACTATGTAGCCAACAATTGGAGATGCCTTAGGAGCTTAGGGATGAATAAAATTCTCAAAAGTCAAAAGGCATGGTATACTTTAGAAAACTCAACTCTTCGAGGTATAGCTTAAAAAACCCTTTCTTTATTTAGTTTCCCATTTTCAAATTTTATATTCTTTACAAATGCCTCTATAGTCTACATAGGGATTTATACTGCCACTTCGCATAACTTACCTCCATTTTCCATAATCTAACCACCACAAAATGTCGAAACCACATTGACAACAAACCTTAACATTCAAAGAACTCACTAACAATCATCATCAGAAAACCAACCACCTCTTGACATACCACTTTAGACCACCACTACAACACCCAAACTCACCTTCAACTCCACCCTTTATCACAAGCTTAAAAAATTTCCCTATAAAACCACCATGTACAATCTAGGAAGGAGTAGATAGCGTTTAAGCATTATATAAATTTCGATTTTTTCGAGTTTAAAACGACCATGAATAACTTCAGATCTCGAGCACTCATCGTCGAAATTGGCCATTAAAACCCCTATACACACTTTTATGGAGGCTCAATGGCGGGGCTGATGTAATTGATGAGTGAAATTGAGCAGTTGAATAGTGGTGGTCCAATGTCCAATCAAGTGAAGGAAGTTTGCAAAAAACCAGAGATGACTTGGAGCTTGAGTTGTTGATTTGAAACAAAAAAACTGAAGGTGCTTAGAAAGCTATGGGAAGACCAAATTAATGAGCATTACTCTTCAAGGAAAAGTAAAGGATTATAATATTCCCTTTTTYACCAAARCAYTCAATCACTCATAGCCTTATTCCCATAAGTGGGGTCCYCTAAGGGCGCTAACATGAACCAAAAATTRATTCCGCGCAGTCGTCCACATAAATTTTCCTCCTCCATTCCCTACGATCGAGAGCCTCATGGCCCTCATSTGCTTGCAAATCCAAATGTTTCAAATCCTTTTTAACTCCTTCCCACCAAGTCATTCTCGGTCTCCCTCTACCTCGTTTAAAATCACTCTAATCCCAGTTTTCTACTCTTCGCACCGGTGCCTCTTGAGGTCTATATCTTACATGTCCAAACCAACGCAAACGGTTTTCCCTCATCTTGCTGGCAATATCTACAACACCAACTTTCCAACGGATCACTTCATTTTTTATTATATCCCTCTCAGTATTCCCACACATCTATCTCAACATTCGCATCTTAGTTACCCCTACTTTTTGAATATGTTCTTTCTTGGAGGCACTACATTCTGAACCATAGAGCAATACTGGTCTAATAGCAGTCCTTTTTAACCAAATATGAAACTTAAATTCCATTGTGCACATTTCCAACTACTTCCTCTCACTTTCCATTGTATGAACCAAACATGTCTTTGGAAGATTCCTTCTAAAACAATTACACTCAGGAAGAACAAGAATTGGAGGGAATAGTATATTTGGTCAGTAGTAGATACTAATTTTTTTTGGGACATTGTATTTAATCAAAATCTAATAAAGATCTCATGAGGGACTATACGTCCATTGTAAAAAAGCAATTTCTACAATATTATTGGAGCAAA
>SNQN01011723.1:0-18099 GCA_008642245.1 Bassia scoparia | reverse complement strand
AAGAGAGAGAAATTGGTGTGACGCACCGAAGCGGGGGTGACGTATTAAGATTCTTGTATACCGCCTTATAGCCATATCAAACCATCGGATTTGAGTCCTGACCCTGTCAGCTTGTTGGGGTCCGTCAGGAAGTTGCTCATATCCGAGGTATCGAACTATCTAGTCCATCCAGGTTGCCCCCCGATCTAGGGGCATGTGGACTGTTCGTTGATGCTAGGCTCCTTAAGTACTCCCATGTGATTGTTCGAGCTCGAGAGCCCGCTGACGCTGGGCTAAGCGAGACAATTGCATCTGCCTCGATTGTTTTCAGACCGAGGGATTGTGACTTATAGAGAAATGCTTGAGCTTCTGGAAAGCTCTTCGTACCTTGTTTAGATACATCTTCATCGCCGTCTCCTTGGCCTCGAACTCTCGTTGATTTGATCCCCATCAGTTGCCGAGTACTGACGTTGATTCTTCATGAATTAGCCCAAGCAGCTAGACACATCTGTATTCCGAGAATAAAGCTTCATATTCGGGTTTTCAATTGTTTGACATGCTGAGAATCCGAACTTGATGCGTTACTCGAACTTGTCTCCACTGTCTGCTTTGATGAGGATGCCTGCCCATTTCCATCCTTGGGTGGCCGAGCCATCCACATACACCTCCCAGCTTCGCGCTCGGCGTACCGAGGCTGGCCTGTTTGTGCACTCGACGATGAGTCAGCAATGCCTGGCCTTGATTGTCGGTTCTGGGCTCGATATTCCAACCCATAATCAGGCTAACTAATCGCGACCATATGTCATTCCGTGTTCGAGTGATTCCTTCTTCCGATCACACTTTCCTGATAGGCTTCCGGTTAGGAAACTTTGATGGGATGGGCATGGAAGTATGGCGTTGAGCTTGTCGAGCTAGCTATTTACGAGAGATGACACCATTTTCCTCGATCTCAGAGTACGAGACTCAGCCCCTCGATAGGCGTGAACTTACGAAATCACCGGGTGATGAGTCTGTCCTTTCAGCAACGAGGACCGCTCGCTCAACGCATAGTCCGAGATTGCTATATAAAAGAGGGTGGGTTTCCCTCGGCAAGGGGGAGACCGTGGCTTCGGCAGACTGGACAGATGCTGCTTAAGTTGCTGGAAGGCTGCCTCTGGCTTCTTTCATCTCCAGCTAATGAAGGCCTTTTCAATGTTTTTCGAAGAAGGCTAGGCTTTTGTCTGCTGACCTATAAGAACGCGACCCAAGGCCGCATGCAACCAGTGAGCCTTTGGTACTCCTTGACCGACCTTGGGCGACTCCATCGTTGAAATTGTTGGATTTATCAGGGTGGCCTCGATGCCCCTTTCAATCGACCAGGAATACGAGACACTTACCTCCCCGAACGCCGAACACAACACTTCTTAGGATAAAGTTTCATGCTTTGTATTCTGAGGGAGGAGAATGCTTCCTGAGGTCCGACACATGATCTTCTTCTATCTTGCGGCTTTGACGTATATGTCATCGACATAGATTTCTACGTTTCTCCCGATTTGTCCTTCGATTTGTCGACTAGGCGTTGATAGTAGTTCCTGCATTTTTTTGAGACCTGAATGGCATTACTTCTGTAGAATAAGACCCCTTGCCGAGTGAGAAGGCAGTATGGGGTTGATCCTCTTCCGCCATCGGGATCTGATGGATACCCTGCATGGCATCCCATGAAAACTGAAATAGAGCATGCCAGGCAGTAGAGTCGCCACGGCATCGGATCTTTGGCAGAGGGTAATCATCTTCGGACATGCTTTTATTGAGATCGGTGAAATCCAACGCACATACGCCATGTCCATTTGGCTTCTTGACCAGCACTACGTTGGCCAACCAATCCGAGTATTGAACACTTCGAATGAAGCCTGCCTCGAGCACTTTTTGTTTCTGAGGCTGCTGCCTCACTCCTCTCTTGCCCTGATGTCTGAGCTTTTTGTTTTGATACTTACGATGCCCTCTTGATGCTGAGCTTGTTGTACCATGACTGAAGGGTCAATCCCGGGCATCTCCGTTGCATCAAAATGCGAGACATCACCGAACTCTCGGAAGTGTTCGAGACAATTAGCTCCGAGTGTCGGATGTGCCAGTGACTTCCCGACGAAAGTTGCGGTGTGTTGAATCATATCAATCTGGCACTTCTTCATTGCCTCCGCAGGCTGAGGCCGATTATACCGCTTCACATTCTCACGTGAGATTAAACATTAGCCCGGTGAGGCTTCCTTCTTTGGGGGTCCTTCCGCTTGTAACCATGAAGGCTCAGGGTCGGCATTTGGCGGAGGCTATTGACAATAAACACTCTCTCGTGAGCGTTGATTGCCATATACCGACCAACAGTTCAGAATCCGTCTCATATTGGTTAAAAAGCAACTGATAAGGTAGATAGAAGCCTTTTACCCGATTGAGTGTTGGGTCTGCAAGAATGATGTTGTAGGGGAAGGTCCATGTCGCGACAGTGAGTACACCTGAACTGCACGAGCGGTCTTCTCCCCGATCTGACCGAACTTGATGACCCCTCTGGGTATGGTTCCTTCCCTCCGAAACCGCCAAGGGATGTTCGAGCAATGAGGTCAGACTTAGTATACTTCAAACTTCTGCAACAGTCGAGGTGATAATGTTGAGGGAACGCCGCTATCACCAGCACTCGCTTCACCCGAAGCATTGGAACTTTGATTTCGACGACCAGATAGGGTCATGCGTGAGGGAGGGCGGATAAGGTCTGGCTGAATGCCCCTCGTCGAAGACCATTGCTGGACAACTGGAGGCACTCACCACCGACCTTATCAGTACTTGGTGCGGAGGTCCTCCAGATGACGCTTCTGCCACGATTGCTCGGGCCTCCTGAGGCACTTCCACCCGTAATCACATTAACTGTATTCATGGTTTCATTGCTGGCAGTGGGCTGAGCCCCAATTCGCCGAGCGCTGGCCTGATCTTGGTATCCTCTTGCGGAGATCGATTGAGCTTGGCCTTCATTTGCTAGGTGGTCGATGGCCTTTGTTTCAATTCCCGACAGTCTGGGTGGTATGTCCGCCATCCCGATGATACTCGCACCAAAGGTTCCTGTTCCGCCGGTTAGGCATAGTTCGAATGGGACAGCTTCGGCAGGATATCCAGGGGCTTGATGCGTCAAGAAAAATATTCTCTGCCTGTTGGCATTGTTCGAGGATCATCCCTCCGTCTGAGCTGGGCTTCTCTTGCTCTGACGGGATCACCCGGTTACACCTGTCTTCTTTTTGCCCTCGGATGAGGGCCTGGTCCATCATGCATGTTATTAATCTCAGAGGCCTGAAATGTATTTCTGGTCAAGAGCCAGAGCGTCTGAGGTATTTCGTGATGCCTCAATGACAAGGTCCTGCTTGAAGCTGCGCTGGTTGCTGCGCGGGGCTGAAGCTTCGCTTCCTCCGAATTTGGCCAGCTGTTTGGCTGACGGAAGTCCCTTCTCCCAGTAAGGCATCAAGTTCTTTCCTTGGTGACGGGTCAGTGGACTGAGGGAGACGAATGGGTGAGGGCAGATATGGCCTCTCTCCCTGAGCGTTCCGAACCACGCGCGGCCGGAAGTGCGCGAGTGTCTCCCTCATGGAGGGTTGCCCTCCGCGTAGTGCTACTGTGACAGCCTGAATCATCACGAGCACGTACCGTCTGACCAATGAAGGTTTGCTTGTGATCCCAGCAACGGGCAATTTGTTCTCGTTCATCAAGGAACTACAAGAATCGAAAAACTAAGGTGAGTCTAAAAAGACTCGGGGATGACAGTTGGCACGCAGGCTTCGTCAACGTCCACGAATGGACAACTTGGTCTCAATTCGCGCTAACATGCAAAGACAAGCAATGGTGACTAAGACCGGGGATTCGGAAAAGCCCATCCGATGCGTAGTCGAAGAAGACCTACATGAAGGTCGAGCAAGCTAGGAAAGTAAATGCTAGACTATAACGACTCGGTGGGTTCAGAATTAGATACCTGGAGTGGACTCTCCAACTCCCTTTTTATAGGGATTGGTGAGGTTGACTGTTGATGTTTTCCCAATGTGGGACAAACTTTTGTCATTTCAGCAATGTGGGACAGAAGCCTGGCATATGTCAGACTTTGTCTCGTACCCTACTGAGGGTACCTTTATTCTGTGGGGCCCACATGTCCCCTTTTATTTGGGTTATGGTGGGGCCCACTAATAGCCACGTGGCACCTGGCCATTGGGCAGGGACAGGTTTCATCAAAACCCTAATCTAGGTTGTAGATAGAGTTTGTTAATGAACAGAAGTGCAACTCTAAAATTATTTTCTAGTACATTGATTTTGTTGGGAAAATTTGTCATAAACTACCTACTTTATTCTAAAAGTTTAGAAATACACGGAATTTTTTTATTAAAAATAACTACCCACTATTTCCCTAAACTTTACAAATTCCTACCCATTTTCAATTTCTGATCAAAGAAAGGAATATTTCGACAAGAATAAGAATATTCCGGCCTTGTTCTTCGTTTTCCCTACCTCAATTCCACTCAAATTCACTCACAATCACTCATAATCTCTCACAAATTCCACTCTTATTTTCAAAACTTCACTCAAATTCATCCCAAACCCATGTTTACTTCAAAAAATTTACTAATTGTGAGTGGGATTGTGTAAAAAGTGAGATAGAAAGGGAGAGAAACGAAGAAGAAGGAAGAACAAGGCCAAAATATTCTTATTGATGCCAAAATATTCCTTTTATTGGTCGGAAATTGAAAATGGGTAGAGATTTGCAAAGTTTAGGGAAATACTGGGTAGTTATTTTTAATAAAAAAAATCCGGGTAATTATTTCTAAATTAAACTTTTGGAAAAAGTGGGTAGTTTATGACAAATTTTCCATTTTGTTAACTTACTTCCTGGTTCAATGGTTTGGTTATGTTACTTCCTGGTGAACCTGTTTTAGTAGTGAACTTGCTGATACTTTGTGTTTGCTCGTATTCTGGGTTTTCTTAGGTTGTTTATGTTATTTGTATTGCAGAATTCCAATGTACACGACACATGTCTCAGACCTTTCGGAAGCCCAAAACCCACCTAACTTTGTTCACTGACAGCCTATACTTCTTGTCACACAATCAACATCTCATTAATTGGATCGACTCTAGTCATAAGCCAGTAGCACAAAGCTCGAGGGAGGCGCATGTGAACAAAATGTAGCAGCCCTCCAAAACCCATCTCCTTAACCCACCTTCGCCTACAATCATCAAAAGACGCACAAATCCTACCGAAGGATTCTACTCGACATATGACATTGGGTCGCTGTAATAAACAACACGAACACTTAATCAATGGACGACACAATAACTACACAAAACGCTTCCATTACTAGGTACTATTAAGTTGCCAAATACCACCGGCTGAGACCACCCTTGGTCACAAACCAAACAATAAAAACAACAAAACTTCAATATAATCCTATCTTATTCACTCAACTTCAATTGCAACTGCTTTGTTCAACAACCACTAAGAAGCGTAAATACATACATGCAATTCTACAATGTTTGGATGATGCTCTAATGAAACCTCAACAAAGGCCAGAATACTACTAACTCGTTCACAAGACATCTTGGGTAACCTCAGAACTTCTCCTGATTCCTTCACAATTAATCCTTTGCTACAGACAGATCCCTATATCAAACACATATCAATTCAGAAGGGGGAACATCACATAAAAATTATACACAAATGTATTGCTGCATTTAACAGTAATACCTCATACACTTTTGCATTCAAGTCATCTCTTGGAGGATTGTGTTTCCGCTACAAACAGTTTCAAATTTAGTTAAGCAATAGAGAACAATAATTGCCTGTCAAATACAAATTTTTTGGAACAAACTGTAAAAATACCTTACGAGTGGAATTCTCGGCACAGCAGCATAACAAACCTGACTGAGAACCGATACATGTGGCTTCAAAAAAATGAGAGGGGCCAATCAAGTGATAATTCAAATCAATTCTATTCAAATAAAGACCTACAACACAAGGAAAACCATACATCTAAACAAAAAAGATTAAAACGAAAATACAATAAGAAATACTTAATTTAAGCCCACGATTGAGTAATTATAATTATTGGAAAAGTAATGGAACATCACAATCAAGTTCAACGACAATCACATCTGCGAAGACTTTATATATTTTTGTAAATAAATCAAATTGGACATAGAATGCAACTGCAAATGAGAAAATTTGCGACAACGATGCAGTAGAGTACCACTAATTTAAGTAGTTGTGGTGTTTATAAAGAAATCCAGCCACAACAACAAAACCCTAACCGTACACTTATGCTTCACAGAAGCACAGACAAGCTCGAAATCACAAAGTATGATATTTGCAACATATGCTAGCAATTAAAAAAAATCAGGCAGTGATGAAATTGATTACCAAACAAATCGTTATCTCTGTTCCAGCCTCGCTATGGTC
Organism: Bassia scoparia; assembly: GCA_008642245.1. NCBI lineage: Eukaryota > Viridiplantae > Streptophyta > Magnoliopsida > Caryophyllales > Amaranthaceae > Bassia > Bassia scoparia. The sequence goes on along the minus strand of SNQN01011723.1, from coordinate 11,669 downwards.
CGCTTGTTGAATCGCCAGGAGCATTTACAAAAAGAAAGGAACTTTGTTGGGGGAACAAGTTGGATTTCGCGAAGAAAAATTGAAATAATGCATAACCATAGTAGACAAGGCTGAGTTAAACAAGGGACCCACATACCATTGCAAGCCCCATTGCACAGTTACSAAAAACAGACATCTTATACTATTTGTAACGAGAATCACCTTTATCACCCTAGATGGACAAGCTTATGTCTATACCTAGGAGGGATTAGAAATTTCTCGTATATTATTATTGTTTGAATGTGTGCATACTACATATGGATCCTCAAATAGAAATACAGAGAATGTACCTATTAAGATGTTATTCTAATTTTTAAACAAATATTTCTGTTGGTACCGATTGAGCCACCAGGCCCAATATCCACCAAGGCCCATGTTAACTGATCCAGTGGGCCTAATTCGTGTTAACTGATCCAATGGGCCTAATTAAGGGCAAAATGCCATGGGCCAAAAGGAGTCAAAATTGTCAATCAACTAGTCAAAGTTGAGTACATGCAAGACACCTACCCTGGTATATGTACGGACCACTTGTCACGATTGAGGAGGCTTTGACCATGCAAATTCCAGGTATAAAAAGCAGGCTTGAGGCCCCAAGGGCTGGTAAGTTCTCATGAACAAACACAACCTACATTSTCTCTCTAAACATTGAATACCCTGGTTAAATACTGACACCTCCATCGAAGGGGCTGTTCCTGGGTTGCCTCAGGGTAGTTCACTCGTGTTTTGTAGGTAATCGGGTTGCAGACCAGGTCCATCTTCACCAACACCGGCTCGTTGGCCACTGCCACGTCAGCAGTACCATATATTCAACATTTGGCGCTAGAAGGCCAGGGTTCGTAGTGTCAATATTAGGAGTGAGAGAAGATGGATCATCCAACCAGAGAGTGAATGCATGGCACAGAGCTGACCCAGAGACCGAGAGGAGGTATCATCACGCAAGAGCCGCTCCTCAGACGCACAGTGTCGGCAGGACCGGCAAGCCCGGGGTCAATGCCCACATCTCATCATTACCCACAAAGTCGAGAACCAGATACGGGTTAGTTGGACAGGTGGAACTCATCAACAGAACTCTCCCTCTGGGAACACGAGGTCATTCGAACTCCACAAGCCCAGACAGGTGGAAGCCAAGAAAATCCTAAGGCGTGCCGGTTGGCATCTCAGGTTATGGCGGAAACATTCGGGAGTGGGAACCACCCAAGGAACGACTTTATATGGCCCAAACATGCCACCATGCCAATCGTCAAACCAGGAGGTAACCATGACCAGGTAGACGGTGCAGATAGACACCGCACCGCACGTCAGAAGGCGGTTGAATTACCGTCACACATCTTCTCTCAATCTTCGGATCATCACGTCAATGGAACATGCAGATGAAGCTGGTATGGGACTGAGGTAGATATGCGAGTCTGGTGCGCCGAGACGGAGGAACAGTCAGACGAATCTCGAGCAGAATCCGTGGATATACATACACGACTACAGGTCTGGACTGCAACCAAGCTGGAGGTCAGTCCATGATAGGCTTGGAATGCTCTCCAGCCTTACGAGGTTAGAGAACCAGATCCGATACGGGTCAACCAGCAATGGTAGATTCCCCTGGTCAAACGCATGCATGCAGCTGCTGAGATAGGTACCTTCCTCATCACCATTAGTGAGGAATTTTGAGAGCTCGGTCACAAAAGGTTAAAATGCAGGCACATTAAATTTGATGGTACAGGGGGATCCCGAGGATCATGTGGCCTTTTATGAGGGGCATATGTATTTGGGAGAATTTACGGATGCAACCTGGTGCAAGTATTTCCTAACATTGCAGGAATTGCACAGCTGGTTAGAATATCCCCTGGTAGTGTTCATAGTTTGTTAACTGGCGATCAGTTCAGAAATCATTTTAAAGTGGTAAGAAGGGAAAAATCTTCAGTTGGCTTATGTCTGGTAAAAAGGGTAAGATGAAAGTCTGCGTGATTATCTTACAGGTTTAATAGGAGGCCATAATGGTTTCCAGATCAAAACTAACGTGGTAATTATGGTTTGTAGGGACCACCTCACAAGTAAAGGTGATACCCTGGCCAGGCATGCGAATCTACATGAGTATATCACCCTGGAGGAGTTCAACAAGACCACAGCACCAAGTGGAACTGCAGCTCCAAAAAGGAGGAAAGTCACAGCCACTGCCCAAAATCAGAAAAGAAAGAGGGAGGAAAAGAAAAGGAGAAGCATCAGCAACAACTTCCACCTATTTTTCAAATTTTACCCCTCAATATAGTAGGGGCATATCTTGCAACTCACAAGGGAGAGGATAAATGGATCAAACTCCAAAAGTCAAGGAGCTGGAAAGGACCAATAAATTCTGTGATTTCCCATAGTGTTGGCACTCCACTGAATATTGTGTCCCAGCTAAAGAACACATTGAAGACCTGTCAGAAGGGATCTTCGCTCAGTAAAGAATTATTTGCCAAAGATCAAGAGGAGAAGAAAGGCAAAGGAGGAAGATTAGAGCCCAGAGAGATACAGCCCAGGAGGCGATCAAGAATTCTGTCCATCTTTGCCCACGCCTCCAAGAAACTTGAAAACAAGGTCAGGACATTAGTTGTTCAATTCTTATCCGTCGATATGTTTTGATATTCTGAAAATCATGCTTTGGACTCAACGACTGTAGGGGGCTGGTCACCTCATAATGATTCCCTAATATGTTAGTCAAATATGGCAACCACCTAGTCCATAAAGTCCGATTTGATGGGGGTAGTTCGTAAATGTCCTATATTAACCATGTTTATCAAAAAATGGGATTACAAGTAGCAACATGGAACCCACATCAGGACAAATACACAGGTTTCTCTGGAAGCTAATCCTTCTAAGGTGAAATATTTACCAGTCCACCTTGGGAGATGAAGAGTTAGGAAGAACTGTGATGGTCGGGTTTCAGGTGGTGGCAGCTATTACTTATAACATCATTATGGGAAAAAATTCATGAGGTGCTAGGGGTGTAGCATTTACATAATCTATGCTTTAAATATGTATCTAGATTGTGGCAAAGTTGCAGTGTTGAAAAGCTCTCAAATGCAGCCAGGTCCATGCCAACTAGCCCTGGTGAATCATCAAGGAGTAGATTCAGAAAAATCCGAAGCGAGGTACATGAAATGGAGGCTGGGCTAGTCCCACTTTGAAGAAGGGTGATTCAAGTCAAGATCAGAAGCAACCATTCTAAGAATCAGATCAGTTTATACTGGACGCCAGCTGAATTGATTAGAAGGGTGGCATTTGCCACACCTGTTGAAGGCCAGAAATTCCCTGGTAGAAGAAATGATAGATGGTCCAGTTGGAATCAGACTTGGGGGCTCAGGAAAGGTGTGATTCTGATTAACTGCTCAACTCATGAAGACGTGTTGCTTATTCCAGGATGAATAATGCCAGGGGATTGATCCTGAGGTATATCACAACCACTTCTCGTTGATCACAGGAAGCCTGTAAAGCAGAAGAACGGACATTTCTCCACAGGAAAGAATCAAGCAATTGAAGCAGAGGTCCAACAAGTTGCTAAATCAGGATTGTGGAATTGTGGACTACCCAGCAGTGGTTAGAAAATGTGGTTATGGTCAAAAAATGCACCTGGAGAATGTTGTGTAGATTTCAACGGATTTGAATAAAGCCTTGCCAAAGATTGTTATCCTCTGCCAGGTATAGATCAGCTGGTGGATCATAGTGGTCATGCCAGGCTTTCTTTCATGATGGCTTTTAGGTTATCAACCAGTACACATGTAACCCTGACAAGCAAAAGACGCATATCATTCCAGCTGTGGGGTCTATATTACTCATGATGGCCCTTTGGGCAGAACGCGGTGCCAATGACAACCATGATGGACCAGGTCTTGAAGACTCAAAGAGGCAGAATCGAGTATATCGTTGATGAAGCATTGTCAAGAGTGTAACCAGAAGATCATACTAAGACCTATCGAGAAACATTTGCAAACTTAAGGAATACGGTTAAACTTAATCCGAAGAATGTGTCTTTGGTGTTAAGTTGGTAAGTTCTTGGGGTATTATGGTTAGCGTTGGGTATGGAGAGATTTGATGCAACCTGATAAGTGAAGGCAGCGTTAGACTTGCCAGAACCCAAAAGCATCAGATTACAAAGTAACGGGAGAATGACATCATTACCAGGTTCATGCAGGTCATCGAGAGTACACAACCATTTTCAATGTCTTAAAGGCAACAAAGAATAATTGGGGACCAGAGCGCAGTGAGGTTGCAACCAGCTGAAAGACACCTGACGGCTGCCACTGGCCAGAACAGCCAGGTGAACCTTTTCCTGTATATCGGTTGTCAAACAGCTGTGGATGCAGTTCACTAGAGAAAGATAGGTACAACACCTGTGTATTTGTAGTCATGCATTAACAGGGGCAGAGACCAGGTTCAATGATCGATGAAAGCTGCTTAGCAGTAATTATAGCAGCCAGGAGATTAAGGCCATACTTTTGCTCACGCCAATTTGTGGTTCTAATGATCTCCCATTTAGAAAGTTCTGAAAGCTGGAAGTCTGCAGATTGACAACTGGGACTTGAACTTCTGTTTTGGAACAGTTTTCAGCTAGGAAGCATAAAGGCAAGGCATTGCGTGATTTCTTAGCAGAATGCTCATATTATGAGGAAGACCTATACAGGTAACCTTGGTGTCTACACTGATGTTCATACTGATGTGCCTCTGGGGCTGGTAGTAGTACTTTCACCAGAGAAGATGTCTCGAGTATGCCGAAATTAGGTTTAAGCTACAAATATGAGCTGAATATGAAGCTGCATACGCAGGATTCAACTCTGTCTATCTATTGGTGCAGGGTGTGTTTATGATCGAGTTTCAACAGTTGCTAACCAGTACGGGGGGAGTATGAAGTTGAGAGCCTAATTTTGCAAGCCTTGGCCCAAGATGAAGAACTGGCTTCGAAGCTTCAATATAGAGATCGTTTGATACCAAGAGAGGAAATATCTGGCAGATTGCCTTTGGCAGTTGGCACTACACATTCAAAATCGACAGTGTTGTTTTTATAAGAGGTGCTACCTAAAGAAGACACAGAGTTGTGAGTCCATGTATGGTTTCCGGTGGCCCCACCTGTGGATGGCAGATATAATAGCATATAAGAACATGGTGCATTACCTGCTGACAAAGACTGCAGGAGGCAAGTTGGAAAGCTCAGAGGTACATGATTCATGGTGAGATGTACAGGAGATCTCACACTCCACCTTTCCAATGGTTGATGCTATGAGGGGGATACATCCTCAAGAGATTCATGAAGGCATCTGTGGGGCATCATGTGGGAAGGCCAGAAGCTGGTCCAAGCTCTTCGTCTGGCTATTATATGGCCAACCATGAATGCAGATTACCTGTCAAGATAGTAATGAGTGTGATCAAGTGTCAAAGGTTACTCACATGCCATCACACAGCAGAAATACTGCTACAATCTATAATCTATACATTGCTCAATGGGGGTTGACATCTGGTGGCCTTTTCCAGGCAGAAGGTGGAAAAAGGTGGTTGATTGTTTGCTGTGATTATTTACGCAAGATGGATTGAGGCTGAAGGTTATCAATCATTTAGAAAAGGATGTCAGAAAGTTCTGTGGACAAATGGTGCTAACAGTATGCATTCATGTGTGCATGGTGTTCGATCATGGAACGTTTGTAATGATCGTTTGAAGGTTGGTTAGCCAATTCAAGATAAAGTTGCATTTTAGTAGTCTGTCATCCCACATCCAACGGTTGGCAGAGGCAGAATAAGCAGATTCTGAATGGTCTAAAGAAGAAGTAATGACAAAAAGGTCTGCTGTGCTCAGGAATTGCAAGGTGTACTTTGGTCATTTAAGAATCACAGTCAAAAGGTCACTAGACATTCTTAACCTGGTATAATGGAACAGAGGTCCTGATTCTATTGAAGTGGCTCCACTCTCTCAGACTCTCAAATATAACTAGTCTCAAATGCGCAAATTTATAGAATGCCTTGACTGGTCGTAAGAGCTGAGGGAGAATGCAGCAACCAGGATGCAGCCTATCTGCAAAGGTTGGCCTAAGTGTTATACAAAAGAGCAACAAAGGCTCTTGAGTATGGAGATTAGTCCTAAAGGAGTCAGCAGCAGTTCAGAAGGCTGGAATTCATGGCAAGCTTCTGCCACTGGGAGGGACCCTATCCGTTCAATTCCCAAGTTGCCTGAACTACAGGCTGATGGAGTGGTGGCACTGAATTGCCCAGTATATGGAATGCGATCAACTCAGGAGGTATTATGCTAGAACCTGCACGTCGTATTCATAATACTCATTTTGTAAGGATAGGTGAACCAACATTGTAATATGTAATATAGTAATATATATATATAATATATATTATATATATATATAAGGAGGCATTTTTTGCTCTCTGGTAGATATTTATTTTGGCCTCTATTTTGTATAATTTATACTTTTTGGAGTAAATATTTTTCTAACCTTCTTTTGGGAACAGGGAAAAAATGATACCAGAGCAAAAAAAATTCAAGCGGATGGCGTTCCTTAATCTTTTGCTTCACTACGGACTGCCCATTGGATTAGTCCAGCTGGTGAAGAGCCCTGGTAAAATCTTCTCTTTCTACAGAGTAGGTACCAGGCTGGTGAAGAGCCACCTGGTAAAATACTTCTTTTCAAGAGATAGGTACCAGGCTGGAGAGAGCCACCTGGTAATCCTATCTTTTACGAGATGAGTAGGCTGGTAAAGGCACCTGGTAAAATTCCTCTTCTACAGATAGTACCAGGCTGGTGAAGAGCCACCGGTAAAAATCCTCTCTTTCTACAAAGAAGGTCCAGGCTGGTGAAGAGCCACCTGGTAAAATCTACTCTTTCTACATGAGTTCAGGTGCAGGCTGGTGAAGAACCACCTGTACAATCCTACTCTTTATCTACAGAGTCAGTGCTGGGTTGGGTGAAGAGCCTCTGGTTAAAATCCTAATCTTTTATGAAATAAGGGTAGCATGATTGTCTCTAATTCAAACCCTATTCATTGTAAATAGGTGTAGGTAGGTTATGCACTGGTAGAACCCTGACCTACGTCCAATAGGAAGTACATTTAGATTATTTTTTTGGTTATTCTTTGAAATATATAAAGAGCATCCCCAGTTTTGCATATATTTAATGGTTGCTGTTAAGTAGTTTCCAAAAAATGATAGGTTAATTATAACCTAAATATTATATATAGTCTTGGGGGGACAAGTAGTACCCGGTAGAGGATTAAACTAAACATGCATTATTTTGTTTTTAGACATTTTTTTTAACATTAAATATGCACATTTTCTCACAATTTTGCTTCTTAGAGATCCACACTAACATGACTTATTCTGAAGTTATTTATCAATTTAAATTTCCATATAAGTCTAGGGGGGACACTAATGACTGGTATGATTAACTGGTCAATAGTTCCTATTTATGTATTATTGTGCCCATATACATAATACAGGAATTTATGAAGTTCATGGATATTATGGGTACTTATAGCGCATTATATAAGCATAAAGTCTAGATAAATCAATACCAAAGCATGCATGAAAGTAGTAGCTGTATGGGCAATTGTTACTACTGTGGTGCCTGACTAGGCTCAAAAAGAGGGCCTTACATGGCCAGTAGCAAATTTTTTCGAATTAAAGCATGAAATACATGTTATAAGTTACTACAGATTATTCAAAGAATACAAATTGTTTTTGGGTTTTAAGCTAAAAACGGGAGGAGACAGGGCGTTAGTACAATCAGGAGCCAGATCAGGAAGAGCTTCCCTGGAGGAAGCCTCGATTCACCAGGTGCGCACCCGAGTTGCCTATGCAGGAGCATTCCTGGGACTCTCAGTGCACACCATCTTTTTTCAATCTCCTGCCTCTCTCGCTCTGTGAAGGGCTCCCTAGACATCTCCAACTGAGCAGCATTTCAGGTATGTTTCCCCATGGGCTCTGTCTAACCTCCTTATACCAGTTCACCATTACTGGACCTTCTGTAGTGCTCTGTGCTGGTGGAGACAGTTCCTTGCGGAACTTGCGCAGGGCTTGGTAGCATTGTAGTCTTGGTTTCATTGGCAGGGTCATTAACATCACCTTGAAGTACAATTAACTTAGGTTATTATTAATATTAGACCAGGTGTATTAATAAGAATAGGATTATTCATACCTGGTTTCACCTGCACTTTCCTATTACCCAGCTTCTCTGCTTGAACCGTCATCTGGTTTCAGAGTCGGCTGAGAGTAGCAAGGATGTGTGGTAGCACTTCACAGGGGCGCTAAAGCTCACCAATCCCAGCTTCCAGAGCTTCTTCACCTGGCCAATCCAGCGTTAGGTCCACATGCTTGCACATCTGAAGCTAACCAACAGGTGTAGTAGAAGTGGTTGTTGAGATCATCCTGATTTTTAGCTTTTCATTCTTAGCAACCCAACTCGCTGTCAACTTCTCACCAGCATGTCATCCATTTTAGGTCCGGCTTTTTTCCAAGGACAAAGGAATTCTCATGGTTTCTTACATTAAGCTACTGATTTTTTGTGTCCCTAAAGGTCAATCATCAGCAAGGCTTGAGGCCTCTTGTTATGCCAATTCTTTGTTACTGAGCTCTTGTCCTGGCTCCGATCAGGTCTTTTTTCATTACAGCCTTGAGATTGGTTCTCTGGGCAGTTCTTGCTCACCTTCGACTCTCTTACTCTGCATGGAAGCCCTTCTCATATGTCATAATCTTCGTTCCAGCAGCTGCCTACCTCTCATCTGCCTATCCTATCTGAAGATCAGGAGTAGGAGTGGGGCGGCACCTCATAGCTCAATGAAGTGATGAGCCTCATTTTGACAGTCTCATAAGACATATCAATGTATGTAATATAAGCAGATAATACTGGCAAAAATAGACCTGAAAGAGAAAGTGCCAGTTACGCTGAGCCAGGTAGTACAAAGGTGTTTTTCACCTATCATCATCCATGATGGGGCACATAAGGGAGAGATCACATGGGAAGACTAAGTTCTGGCAACCAGGCTTTTTCCCTCAATATTGGAGCAGAAGGCCCTATTGGATAGGTCTGGCCTCCCCAAAGCAGATTTTGCATGAGGAACCAGGGACACATAATAGGTTCACGAGAAGGTGAGGTGGTATGGTGGCCATGTTGTGAAGTTGAAGTAGTTGCTGTTGTACTGCTGTTACTGTTGCTTTGTTGCTGCTGTTGTTGTTGGTGCAGGAATTGTTTTGTTGCTGAAGAGATGTTGTTTTGCTGAATAGTTTTGCTGCTTGCTGTGATGTTGAGTAGTAGATGCTGTAAGGTTGAAGTTGAAGGAAAAACTGAAGGTTGCAGAAATGGAGGCTCATAGGCTGCTTGACCAGATGGAAGGAGATGACTCGTGGCAGAAGGAATACCAGTCAGATGGATCTGTGGTCCACCTGAATCCACAGCATTTGGATTCAGTGGCAACTGGAGGCCTATATTTCCTGTGTTTCCTTTTATGGCTCTCTTCCTCGTCACTAATAGACAGACACAATCTCATTAACCTTACTCTTTCCTTGTCTCAGAGGGATCTGCTGTTGTGGGAGGACTGACACCTAAGCTTGACAGACCGCTGGTACACATAGACACACACCCGCCTGTGGACATTCTGCCCTTCGATGGAGAGGGGCTTTTCTCACAGTGGGGAATGGTACTCCGGAGAGCCAAGTCGACATCCTGGCTGCTCCTAAGTGGTCTGAAGGCAGAGCCGCTAAGACTGCCTACTCCCAGTGGGAGTTGGAGGTGATCTCTCCAACTTGGGGATGCTGGAGGTGTAGCTTTGTGTCCTCTCCTCTGATGCCCCTGTGAGGACAGCAGCTTGGGATGTTGTCTGAGCTCCTGAAGTGTGCTGACATGGTTGGTAGGTAGTGTTCAGTTTCTGAAGTCCAGGGATATAGGTGTTCAAGTTGGCCAACTTAGTCAATCAACAGGTTGTCAAGGTACAATTTGATCCCTCAAGACACAGATGAAAAAAAAAAAAGAAATAGATGGAAATGCTCGATGAGTCCTCTTAAATAGAACTTACAGTCAAGATTTCCAAAGCTTCATGACAGTAAAAAGAAACATGGTTAGTGCTAATAAAGCCAAAAATAGTTTTTGTAAAAGTGGTAATGTGCAAAAGAAAAAGTGAAGGGTTACAAAGACTTAGTAACTGGCTACTTGGAGTCACTCCCTGCTGTACCCCCAGCTGCGCAAGTAAAGGCTCAACTTCAGCAGTCAAAGTGAGGCAACAGTGTTTTTGGGGTGGGCTTCTACTTTTGACCTGGCCAAATGCTTGAAAGCACTCGAGGTGGCCTTTTCTTCTAGTGTGAGGCAGGTTGGGGGAAGAGCTTCTCTAAGAGTCTTGTTGCTGGTAAATTCGTTCTAGCTGGTACAGTAGGGTGCTTTCGGGTAAAGGTAAACTCACAAGCCATTGCTGTGTCCATTCTCAGCACAACCACGGGTAGGAGGTCGATAGGTAAGACACCTTTCAACCTCCAGTGAGTACCAGCCAGTCTTTATCTGGGGTTCCTGAAGCTTCAATAAAAAGAGTCTGAACACCTGGTTGACATGCTACATTCAAAAATGTGCAGCGAGATGGAATTATAATTTCTCTGCACAGACTAGGAAGCTAGTGGGACAAGCTTCCACATTTCGAGCAACTCAACATAATGGGGTGTAAAGGAAATTAAAACCTAATTCTAGGTGGCAAATAATGGGAATTTCCTGATCTTGGGTGGTGAGTGGCTGTCGAGGATTGGGGACCTCGAACCAGTAACCAAAGCAGAACCAAAGCAATATAATCTCAGCCTGAATAACCTTTTTGCATAAGCTTGAAGAAGTTCAGGGTCCAGGGCAGAGTTAGAGGGCTCATTTTCCTTGACATCAGCCATCGGACGATGTCCTGTGGATTATAGGGTCCAGATATCTGTATCCTGAAATTCCCTTTCTCCTGGGGGTTGGCACAGCCTGGAACCTGTCCTAGAAGGCAGCCTGCTCATCTTCCTGGAAATAGTGCAATAAAAGAAAAAACCCAATAAAAAAAAATTAAAAAATAAAAAGAAAAAAAAAAAAAAATAAACAAGCAAAAAAATTAACAAAAAAAGAAAACTTAAAAAAATAAAAAGAATTAAAACAAAAGAAAAAGAAAGAAAAAATAAAAAAAAAAAAGGAAGAAAATTCAAGTGTAAAAATAAGAATAAAAAAGAGATAAAAAAAAAAAAATTTGAAAAGAATAATGAAGAATTAAAATGGTAGATAAAAGAAGAAAAAATATTAATGAGGATCTGATAAATAGAGTATTCATAAAAGAAAAAAAATAAAGAAAAGGAAAAAAAAATAAATAAACAAAGAAAAAACAAAAAAAAAATAATGAAGAAAGAAAATATAAAAAATGAAAATATAAGAAAGAAGAAATAGTAGGAAAGAGTGGCTGTAGAATGAATCTGAATAATAAAACAGAAAGAAAAAAAAATAAGAAAAAAATATAAAGACAAAAAAAAACAACAGAAATAATAGTGAAAAAAATAAAATAAAACAGCCATAAGTTGAAAAAAAAAATTCTGTACGGAAAAAAAAAGGAAAGCAAAATCTAAAATTAAAAGACAAAAAGTAGTGAAAGGAAAATAAAAGAAAATTAAA
>SNQN01011721.1:0-18101 GCA_008642245.1 Bassia scoparia | reverse complement strand
CAGTGATATCTCCATCCTTGCTTTTTCGCACCTATCGCCCCTCTTTGCTTTATCCACCGCTCTTTGCTGATATTCATCACCCTTGCTACTTGAACTCTCCACGATACATCACCTTCTACCTCCTTGTCTCTCCTTGGAGGTGCCTCTTGGTGTTTAAGATGGACTCAACTATAGTCTCCCCATATGCATTTCCCGATTCAAATGAGATGGCATTCTCACGGATGTGAGAAGCGGGTTGGATTGAAAGGTTGGACCCGGGTGTTGTCATTAGACTAAGTGGGAACTTTCTTGGCCAATTGAGAATTTGGGTTATCGGTCATCGCTTTGGTGGGATTGATTTCTTTGATTTGTGGTACTTTGTTGGAACTCAATTTCCTCTTTGAAACCACTCATCCCTCTTTGGAGGTTCTTGAATTGATTCCCAAGATAAGTTGGGGTGTCCTTGGGTTGGTGATTGTTGAGGCATGGGCAGGATTGGGTTGATTTTGAAGAGGAGGGTTTTGAGCTGAAGGAAACTTCGGCTTGAATGGTGGCTTGTTGAGAGAGTTGCCGGTTTGGATGATGGACGGTGGTTAGTTCCACTTGTATGAGTGTTTGTTAGTTGTGTTAGTGAACTTGACACCTTGTTCATAGGGCTTTGGTTATACCATCTCACATTGTCACAAATCCCTTTGATGTAGTAAGGTAACCCCCATAGCCGCCACATGTCTGGTTGAAACATCCCCTACCACCACAATAACATAGATCCATGGTTATAGTTACCTCACAAATGATCACAAGAAGACAACGAGAGCTTTAATAAAGTGCAGAAGTATTCCCCTCTGGTATTGGCCATCTTTTTCTACATTTTTCCTGAACCCTTCAATTAGCTCGGGCGTAAGATTCAACTTTCCCGGTTTCTTAGGATGCTGCCCTAAGTTTCGCCCCCCATGCAATTCTCGCCACCACTTTTCAATGTTATTCCTAAGCTCATTCATTGGGACCTTTGAGATTTGCCTCCACAAGCGGACATGCGAGTGTGCCTTAGGATGGGATCCAACCATCATAGAAAGTCCGAGGATGAGTTTCTTTGAGTATTCATGGTTGGGGCAATCGGAACATACTCATAAATCAGTCAGCCTCACTAGTGACTCTCCATCCTCTTGCTTGACCGTAGCAATGCATCCTCTTTCTCGGCGGTCTTTTCTCGGAGATAAATTTATTAGAAACTCCCGAGGCCACCTCCTCAAGTGATACAATATTTGGCCAAATTTTTACTTAACCATCATTAAGCATCGCCCGTGGTGGGCAATCGGAAAGGTGCATCGAGATTGTCTATGTGATCACATTGATTTCGTTTGCACCATGCACACAAGCTCCAGAAATCGGTTAGTGATTCAAAGGTTCTAGTCCATGTGCAGACCTTCGAAACATTGTTGCATGGACATGTTGGTAATGCGGAGTATTGGGAATTGTTAGTAAGTTGTCGGGAGAAAGAAGCCCGCTTGTAAAGCTATAGTTATCCCGGCCCCCAAAATCCCAGAAACTATGGCCCTATTAATGGTTTCTATTCCATGTTGTCCCTCCGTCCTATTCGAAGGTTGAGTCTCACTTGAGTGTCAACAAAAACCTTCTTCATTGCTTGCTCGAAGAACCATTCTAGCTTCCCTTAAGGTACGTTCAATTTCACGAAGGTCGGTATAATTGGTGCTCGGCGAGGCCCTGATGAGATACTCCCTTAGCATCAACAAACTAAAGACCAAGATGTTAGCAATAGAAACACAAATCGCCAAATGGCAACAATGGATCAATGGAAAATGATGGCAAGAAAATAGTATGAGAAAAAAAGAATGCAACAATACAAGCTAAATAACACAGATGGTCCCCGGCCAACGGCGCCCAAAAGTGTTATACGGGACTATAGAGGTCGTTAACTTTATAATCCGGTCAAAAACTAATTTAACCTTTCTATACTAACAAAGTAGATATAGACGTAGGGGTCGAACCACAAAGAACCAATGGGAATTACTTAGCTAGTCATGAATGAAAAGGGGAGGTTTTTGTTTTGAGATAAGAGAACAATCTATAATCCGGTCGAGACAAAATCTAAATTCTAACCCAAATCGATAAACGATGTTAAACCAAATTAACTAAGACCACTAGGGGAAAAGGGGAAGAAGCTGACAATCCATCAATACCAGATGGAGCAATTTCGCCATGTCACAGCACGAAAGTCAATCGATTCAAGCAATCAGGACGCTAGATTTTGTTAAGAGGGCTCTAGACTTTCTCAGCCCAACCTAATACACAATAGTCATCAACTATAGACCAAGCCATAACAACTACTGGTCGATTAGTTTGGCAAACTAGATCTCTCCTTTCTCCTCTCTAGCTTACAACCCGGTTCGCTCACTTTAATCCCCACTGCAAGATTCTCTAACCTCATGTCTATTTCGTCAACCATTATTGTTAGTCCATAAGTCCCTATCATAGAGGTTTGCCATATCTCCCTATTTCCTATGCCACAAAAACAATGCTTAAGGGCGCATTTATAAGACAAATTCTCAAGCAAAAAATCAATCACTCCTAAATCTCAAATCATCAAATCTCCTAATTCTCTCCTCCCTGCTAGGGCCTTAGCTAGGACAGGTGTTATACTTATATAGTGGGTAAACCAAGATAAATTCAAGCAAACAATAAAGTCAGAAGAATCTATAGACATGGATGATGATAGAGAGATATAAATAGCATTAGCGAAAACTACTTAAGATGTTCAAACTTTAAACTCACAACTACAGATCCAAGAGATGGAAATAGATATCAAAACTAAGTAATCAACAGTGCTTAACATAAAACATTAAGTAAAGTAAAGGGGAATGAGAGATGTTACTCACCAACAAACTAGAAGATTGAATAGATTTGAATTTAATCTAGATCAAATGGAAAAAGTATTGTTGAATGATTGTTTACATGCCGAAGACCAATTGTTCTTCCTCTCTACTACTTTGAGATCAAATATGTTTGTGTTGCAGTTATAATTGCTCTCTTTAAACTTCAGAAAGTTGTAGGTATTATATGTTTAGTAGATAGATGAGAAATACTCGGGTTATGAGTACGACCAATCAGGGAGCGGTAACGCTCTGGTTAGATAGAGACGATCGCTCGCCCAATCAGCATGGACTATCAAGCTTGCCACAAGAGGGGATAGGAGCGGACGCTCTGGGTCACCTGGAGCGGACGCTCCAAGCTTAGAGCGGACGCTCTGATGCTCTCCAGAAACTTCTGCTTTTCCTTGGCCTAACTGAGCGGACGCTCACACCTCAGAGCGGACGCTCTGAAATCCTCTGAACTTTCTGCCTCTCTGAGTGCTTCACGAGCGGACGCTCAAGGGAAAGGAGCGGACGCTCTGGGGGCCTTGAGCTATGTTGTTGCATTTGCTTTCCTTTTCAAGCCTCAAACTTTCACTTCCGAGCTCGCGCCTCGAATGCTTGACTCCGAATATCTCAGCAAGGACCTGCAATCACCTCATGCAAAATATCAAAACACTTGTATTCAAATTCTACCTCAAAATAGTTGGAAAACACCCAAAAATAACACAATGTCCGAAATCTTGGTGACATGTGACGAGTGAAGGGAAAATCGACTGAAAACGCACGATAAATGAGTGAAACAAAGGCTAAAAAGGGCGGAGCTTGCTTCCTATTATGGACCACTGTCACATAAAATAACATATACTCCTACAWTAATATTTGGGTATTTACTTATTTTGTACGATTTTTCTTCTCCTGAGCGTTACGGTTCCTACTAATTAGATGTTGTTATTGTTTTTGTAAATAAACATATCACATCAATCAATTCTAGACCTGAAGATATTATTCACATAYATGAAAGCCTGAAAGGAGGATTATTGGAAAGTTATTCCTCCAATGAGTTTTTAAAATTCTTTTGAATTTAATCATTTACARTTGTCATCTAATCACACGGTTAAACTTAAAAAGGATAAATCGCACTTATTAAGGCTATATTAAATTATTTTTTTCACAAAAAATTGTACGACAATCTTATCCAWGTTAAGCAGCCATGTTTTATATTCACATGATTCACCAAAAAAATATTAACGTGTAAATTCATTTTGAAAAAATTAAGCGACCAAAAATTTTTTATTAAACATTTGATAGATTGATAGATTAGTTTGCGATAAGTTACATATGATATTATGTTGACACATAGAAAAAAAATATTCAATTTAAAAAGATTCCAAAATAAGGAGAAAGCGTTAAAATAGAAGGCAAAAATTATGGTCATTTAATTTCACTAACTCTCAACTTATTTTTTAAAAAAATTGATATGATAGGTCATATTAGTGCATACAGAAATAAATTTGAAAATTTTGATAAATTGTAAGCATGATATTAAATTGAAAGTATATTATTTTGAAAATTGAAAAATTGAAAAATATTTTTTTTTATTTCCAAACTCCTTCGCCTACCAAGACTATATAGAAGAAGAGGAAGGCATCATGATACTTTAGATGTACTACAAACTTTCGATTAAATTTGGTTTTAGCTGTACTATCTTTTTTAGTATACATACATTTATTTTTCTATATCTTTTTTGAACGTTATAGTTGACATTTTTTTTTGAAAATACGTTATAGTTGATGTTAATTTAAAATAATCATGCTCTCTTTTCTAGAAAAAAAAAGCAAAAATGATTTACTTTTTGTTTGGTATTAACAAATGGAAAAATATTATTTATCAAAATATCCCTAAATTTATTTTTCTATTACGAAATATTATTCTTTCTATATATGATGCAAAAGAAGCGGGAGCCTTCTTTTATAATTTGTGGCAAGATTTACAGTTGCCCCTAAATGTTAGTGGTTTTAGCAACCATATATGTACCATATAAAGGTGAAATTAGAGGCAACTGCTAAATWGCAACGGACTTATGGTTGCCTCTAAACATAATGGGTCTTATTTGAAATATATTTTTTCTGCCTCTAAAAGGTGGCATTAGGGGCAACCTACAATTAGTGACAGCCTAATGGTTGCCTCTAAACATAAGTGTCTTTACCAGTAATATTATTTGTCTGCCTCTAAAAGGTGGCATTAGGGGCGACCTGTAATTAGCGACAAACTCATGGTTGCCTCTAAATGTAAGTGGCTTTGGTGGCAACATACATTGTCTGCCTCTAAAAGGTGGTATTAGAGGCAACCTACAATTAGCGACGGAGGAATTAGAGGCAACCAAAAAATTGCTTCTAAAGAACATTAGAGGCAACAATTATATATTTAGAGGCAATTTATGGTTGCCTCTATATGTAACTTTTATTGTAGTGTTAGTTTTTAAAACCAAACTTAGATAGATTAGTGATGTGACATGGAAAATCCTTGTCCACGTGTCCTTCAAATATTGGATCAAAGCGATCTACATGGCAAGCGCTACTGATTAAATTAATTTGGGCCGAAACAGAACAAAGAATTGACATTCCTACACTAAAACCGCCGTAAGGAAMAAAAGGAAGTGTGGATGGTTGACAAGTGTCACACATCCAAGGGTTGCCTTGGTTTTTGAGGGATTGTCTATAAATACCCCGAAAAACCTCATTAACGGCACACCTTAGAGGTCATTAATTACTCCTAACTTCCAACTCACTACTTTCTCTCACTAGCCTAGCACTTTTATTCCCTTAAATCCGTACTTACTTAAGCATCAAAGGGAAGATAATCCGAATGGGATTATTCTCCTTTGTGCAGGTGTCATGCCACTTTGGAGTTGCTAGGAGCAAGACGATTCTCTACGTTGACTAGTGCTAGGTCTCACCTTGACTTGGCCAGGAGGAAAGCAAGTGCTAAGGTTCGTACGTTTGTCCAAGGAAGGTCAACTCTTCCGGGGTAACATCGACGGGAAGCCTTCACCCCTCTCTTAACCCTGCAGCTCATAGGAAATATTGTAGCTAGGACACGTTTTATTTGCTACAACATTTGGTGCCGTCTGTGGGGAGGCAATMAGAAATGGCTTCCAGAGATGACCAAACACGACGAAGGACGACCACACCTTCATCTTCCGAGAAGGAGAGTAACCCGAACGGAGAAACTCACCTGGAAGCAGGTTTCACCTTCCAAGTCGAGCTAGAGGACAACACCGACTTGTCACTCCAAGACTTGGATAGTAGGTATGTTTCACATGACGTACTTAAAGAAGAAATCACGAAGGGGGTGGGMGAAATTTGGGAATGTTTCTCTGAACAAGAGGAGCTAAAGGCTAGACTTGAAGCTCTCCAACCGGAGAATGCACGCTTGAAATCCTTGCATGCAGGCAAGTCTAAGGTGACTGGCAATGAAGCTCATGGCAAGTCACATGCTCTTGAGTATGAAACTCGATCCCGTCCTCCCCAATCTCAGAACCATCAAGGTAAATAATCCTACACCGAAAGGTAAATTTGTTTCTACGAAAATTGTTCCTCTAGAACGAGAGAAGAGCCAGGCTATGAGATATTGTAGAACTCCTAAACCTACTAATACAACCACAAATGCCACCAGGGTTGCCTCTAGCAAAGGGGAGTCATATAGGTTTGATGAAGCCTATGTTGAAAATGACGTCTCTTCACGAGAAGAGCCAGAAGATGTTAGAGGACTTATTGAGAAGAGGAAGTAGGATCGTGAAGCCTCCTCAATGGATGCTCGAAAAATCATTAATATCAAGAAGGAAAGGAACCAGGACGCCAGGCTGATCCTGGACAAGAAGAGAACAGAGAGGCTTAAGCAAGCCACTCATGACGAAGAAGAACATTCACTCAYTCATGGTTCAACGCCGGTGTGCACGGACCCATCCCATCGTTCTTTTAGAACATATGGTCCTTCTCTTAGCACATCRGGGCAGGTTGCCGGTAGGWCTCATTGCCAAGAGCCGGAGGTCCGTTCCCGCCAACGTGGGGGGTATCACCAAAGCGGTGGTCACCTGGTTAGGGGACATTGTCAGGCATCCCAAGGGGTGACCAGGGGGATGCAAGCGCTCTCCCTGACTGACAAGAATCCCTTCTCCTCCTCTATCCTCATGGCAACTCAATCTCAAAGTATCAAGTTTCCTTCGATTGACGCATATGATGGAACCACTGACCCGGATGATCACCTGGTCATGTACAAACATCTTATGCTAACCACCCAGGCAGATTAAGCAACCTGGTACAAATACTTCCCAGTCACCCTCAAAGGGCTAGCTAGCTCAAAGGTGGTTTAGCGGTCTTCCAACAGGTTTTATCTATCACTTTAATGAATTGGCTGTTTTTTTCACTCATCGTTTYATGGCTCATCGCCAAGAGCAAAAAATTAGCTTGCATTTTGGAAGAATTCAAAAGCGACTCAATGAGAGCTTGAGAAGCTATGTTAAATGCTTCAACAAAGAGACTCTCCAAATCCCGGACTTGCYAGACCGAATGATCCTAGACAATTTCTACCAAGGATTGGACGAGGATAGTCCTTTCAAGTTTCAGATGGTTAGACAAAGGGTTGTTGACTTGAATGAGATTATGAAGGAAGCAGAAGCATGGATTCATGTTGAAGAAGTATGTGTAGTTAAAAAAGCCAAGGAAAAAGTGACTCCTCCTTCCTCCAAGCATCAAAGTAACCAGGCCCATCGAAGTGGTGGTCATCATGACAAAAAGAGGTCGGGTACCTAGAACATAGAAGAAGAGGGGMMGTCCAAGAAAGCAACAGCCCAGGAAAAAAGGAAGTTCATGTACACCCCAATGGTTGAGTACACCAAAGATCTGTTTCAAGTCTACAAGGAGGTGAGGAGAGATGTTAACATAGAGGATCCTCCCCCAATCAAAACTAAAATGGACAAGAAAGACAAGTCCAAGTATTGCAAKTACCACAAAGAGCTTAGACATGTCACAGATGATTGCTACACCTTGCAACGAACTATGGATCGCCTAGCACACCAAGGCAAGGTGAAAAAGCATTTGATCAAAAGGTTTCTAAAGAAATCTCCCTCGGTTGAGGGTGCCCCAAATGAAGAACATTCTGACTCGGGAGTTGTCCATACCATCTTTGGAGATTTTGCCGTCGGAGGTCCAACTCCCCAAGCCAGGGTCAGAAGGATTATGTTCGAACTCTCCAGCAGGTAATGGTCCTAGACAAAGATGAAAAGGACGAGTTTCCGGATGTATTGATTTGCGAGAAGGATCGCGGAGAGGTAAGCACCCGTCACGATGATCCTCTCGTAGTTGAAATGAAGGTGGCAGATAAGCGTGTCCGTCTCATTCTTATTGATACAGGAAGCTCCTCATACATCATAAGCTTTGAATGTCTCCAAAAATTGAAGTACAATGATGATGATTTGGTGCCATGCCATAACCCCATTTTTGGTTTTGGCAGAGGCATCATATAGTATGTCGGCACAGTCACTCTCACTTTGCGGCTAGGCCGGGAGAATGTTTGCTGACACATGAGAGTCAAATTTTTGGTAGTTCAAAATATGATGGCCTACAACGTTATCATAGGCCGGCCAACACTCAATGCTTCCAAGGATGTGGTGGTAACACATCTAATGCTCTTTAAGTTTGAAAGCGACGAGRGTAAGGTTGACACAATTTATGGTGATCAGCAAGTCGCTCGAGAGTGCTATCTTACCACTATCAAGCCACTTGCTGGGGGCAAGGATAAAGAAGAAGACGAACCATCAGAGCTAAGAGTTTAGAAGAAAAGGAAAGCAGGAGAAGTGCTAATGGTACATGGCGCTCACCAGGAGGCAATGGCTATCTATGGGCTATTCGCTTCCATCTCTCGCCTTGAACCGGGGGGTCAACAAGAAGATTTYGCCATAGATCCCACGCTACCTAAGAGAACAGTCAAGGTTGGTGATGCTATGAGCGACGTGCTAGGGCAAGAAGTTAAAGACTTGCTAAGGGAATACAAAGATGTCTTTGCCTTCTCGGCAAAAGAAATGTCAGGGCTCGATCCAAAGATTGCCCAGCATAGCTTAAATTTTGACCCCACAATCAAACCAGTCAAACAAAAGAAAAGAAAATTAGAACCGGTGCGTAGCAAGGCGGCCGACAAGGAAGTAAAGAAGTTGCTAGACGCAGGGTTCATTCGTCCATGCCAGTATCCAGAATGGGTATAAAATGTGGTGCTAGTCCCCAAGCCAAATGGGACATGGAGAATGTGTGTGGACTATACCGATCTGAACAAGGCTTGTCCAAAAGATAGCTTCCCACTCCTAAAAATTGACAAGCTAGTAGATTCTATAGCGGGGCACGAGGCCATGAGCTTCGTAGATGGGTTGACCAGGAGGAAGACCAGAACAAGGCAACCTTTGTCACTGACAATGGGTTGTATTGTTACAAGGTAATGCCATTCGGCTTAAGAAATGCCCCTATAACCTTCCAAAGATGTGTAAACACCATCTTTGCTAAGCATCTTGGAAGGAATGTACAAGCCTACATTGATGATATGATCATCAAGAGAAAGAAGAAGGAAAATCATGCCAGAGATCTACCAGAAACCTTTGAAACTCTACGCCACTTCAGCAAGAAGCTAAATCCGAAGAAGTGTATGTTCGGAGTCACGTCTGGCAAGTTTTTGGGGTTCTTAGTTGATTAAAGAGGTATCGAGGCCAACCCTGACAAATTAAAGGCCGTCCTGGACATGCAATCACCTCGTAACGTGAAGGAAGTTCAAAGGTTGATGGGGTGTCTAGCAGCACTAGGAAGGTTCCTCTCCAAGTCTGGGGACAAATGTCGATACTTMTTCAAGGCAATCAAGAAGAGTGCAAAGTTCGAATGGAGTGAAGAAGCAGAGGCAGCTTTCATCACTCTCAAAAAACATCTTCATTCACTTCCAAGGTTGGTAAGACCCATAGAAGGAGAGACCCTATACATGTATCTCTCGGTTTTGGAACATGCCTTGTCGACAGTGATGATAGTTGAGAGAGAAGGAGCTCAACTGTCGGTTTACTTTGTAAGCCATGTACTCTAAGGGGTAGAAATGCGCTACGCCACTTCTAAAAAGTTTTGCTTAGCACTCATAATGGCTAGAAATAAGCTCCGCCCTTACTTTGCGGCACACAAGATCTTTGTCTATACCGCCCAACACATTAAGCAATCATTGATTAAGCTGGAGTCGTCGGGGAAAAATGCTGAAATGGGCAATAGCATTGAATGGATTCAACCTTGAGTTCGAGCTGAGGAAGGCCATAAAAGGGCAAGCCCTAGCAGATTTTATTGTGGAAAYGAGTAGGCCTCCCCCAGACGAAATGTCAAGCGACGTTTTTGGACACTATTTGTGGATGGATCATCCACCTAGAACGGTTGTGGGGCAAGGATATTGTTCAAGTCTCCGAAAGGAGATACTTTTGAGTATGCTATGCAATTCAAATTCTAAACATCTAACAATATAATGAAGCTGAGTATGAAGCCTTGGTGGCGGGAATTAGAATGTGCAAAGCGATCGGGGCAAGAAATAAAGATTGATGCTATGTCTGACTCTCATCTAGTGGTGAGCCAAGTAAATGGAGAATATGAAGCCAGAGATGAATACATCATTAAGTACCTGGACATGGTCAAAATAGAGGTTGAAGGATTAGAACGGTTTCACCTAGTGCAAGTGCCTAGGTCTAAAAACACACTACTACATTTTTTAGCTATGGCAACGGTTAAAAACCGTTGCAATATATACCCAAACCGTTGCATTAGGGCTAAGGCAACGGTTATTGACCGTTGCGGTTCGTGCCGTTGCTRTAGACCTAAGGCAACGGTTCATGTAAACTGTTGCCATAGATCTATTGCAACAGTTTAAAGGATCTATGGCAACTGTTAAATCTTTAAGCAATCGTAGCCATAGCTATCTAAGGCAACGGTTATAGGGAGATATTGCAACGGTTATAACCGTTGCCTTAGGTATCTTTGATCTGTTGCAACGGTTTAAATAAGCTATTGCTACGGTGTAGGTTTGGAGAACCATTGCCATAGCTTAAATTCTAGTTTAAAATGCATCTATTGCAACGACCGTTGCAATAGGTCTATTTAACGTTGAAATAGATCTATTGCAACGACCGTTGCAATAGGTCTATTTCAACGTTGAAATAGATCTATTGCAACGACCGTTGCAATAGGTCTATTTCAACGTTGAAATAAATCTATTGCAACGGTTCAACCGTTGCAAAATGAATATTTTATATATATATATATATATATATATATATATATATATATATATATATATATATATATATATATATCTGTCTCTTATACACATCTAGATGTGTATAAGAGACAGACACAAAACAAAGGCTAATCCAAATCAAGCCTTAAATATACACAAAACAAAGGCTAATCCGAATCAAGCCTTAAATATACACAAAACAAAAGCTTATCTAAATTAAGCCTTAAATATACACAAACCGTTGCATCAAGCTGCTTGCCTTTGAACTTTTCTTATGTTATAGCTTCTAAAGATTGATCTGTCAAAATCACGAATGGGATAGTCTGATGCTTTCCAATTTCGCTCTGGAGCAACAATTACATACTGCGCTACTAGACATGAACATTGATTAATTTCATAATTTTGCACAATTTGAATCATGAAAAGAATTTTAGTATCCAGTGCACAATATCCATGTATTTATATTGTATAAACAGTCATCGAATAGGCATCAGAAACGAAAGTGTCATTCAGGACAGTGCTACTAGCAAATTAGATCCCTTAAACCATCAAAAGTTGATGAAATCTTGGCTTAAAAATTTAGGACTGAAAGCAATAAGGCAGAACAACAGGTGTTAAAACCTGAAGAGAGCAAGTGTCCGAAGCCAAAGAGGACCATGGTTTGAAGAAAAAAAGCACAAGGAACGAGAATAACAAGAAAATCATATCATCCAATTTAATGACATTATTTTCAAGACAAAAATTATACCTTGTGAAGGTAAAACTTAACTTCACCAACAGTTACGACAACATCAGTAGCAAGATCAGAGGAGACGTATCTGCAACGACAGGTAATGAAGTTGTGTTAGCACTGGGAATTATACTGCAGAGACCAACAAGCACTACACAAAACCCCATCCTACACAAGACCAGCATTGTATATAAATGTAATTTTAACATTGAACATTACCCTCATTATTTCGCATATTTTGCAGAAAAAACTATAGGTCTGAACATCATTTCCTTATCCCACTTAGTATATGTCTATTTATTACTGGAGATTTATACAGTGTAAGAATTACCCGTAGTTTTTGTGCACATTAAATTTGTTCTGACACTGTAAATATACCTGCATGGCAGATCTGATTTAATCCCAATCCACCATTTACTCTTTCTGAAGCTGCAGTTTAGTCTTTAGCTGATATTAAAAATGAAATGAAAACTTATTTGATGCATAGGTGCCTATGTTAGCTGAGTAGCCCACAAAAAAAATTAACTAGCACATATCAACTTCAAACAGTTGAATTAGCTTGAATAGCTAACAGATTATCTCAATTAATTGATGTAACAGGGCCAAAACATAGTCAAAATACACACACGGAAATGCGCACACGTGCATTCACACACAAAAGCACATTGCATCAAGTAAAATGCTAGAGGATACAGAAAATTTTATCAGTCAATAAAACTAAAATGCTTGAGGATACAGAACAGTAAGTAAGAGAGAGTTTTGGTGGGCGGGGGATTTAGTGTGATTGTTTTTATTTTTTTATTTCTAACACTAACAACAATTTAACACAAACTAACGATTGATWAAAGTTTCTAACCCTTAGTTTACTGTAGTAATTAAGCCTTTAATTTAGTGGTATAATATGGATTAACAAAAAAAGAGTGGTATAATTTCGACTAAACAAGAACTTAGTGGTACCTTGGAATTTCCCTTTCTTTTTTAATTTTTCCTAGTTAACTAATTAATTAAGGACAATTCTATTTTTTAACTGCATTTTGTTAAATCATAGTGCATTTAGCAACTATGCATATAAAATACTAGTTTAGAAACGATAAGAAAGATACAACAACAGGATGAAGATTCTCATTCCAAACAATAATATAGGCATATAGCATAACTTGAATTAATGATAATGCATTACATTTTCTTTTCTTTTTTTAAACACATCACTGTAAGGAAAACATGTGCAACGATGAAATTCACCTCGGGATTATTGTTTTGTTGAACAATCAAYTGATCTTTTGGATTTATGTCTACCTCACCGGATAAGTTGGCCTGAAATGTGATAGAAAATCATATCAAATTGAAAAAGAAGACTAATAAACGGGCCAAAGGGTTATAAGAAAAGCCGAACAAAAAGGCGAATTTGGTTATATGGCAGGAACTCCCAAAGTAAATCAAAATCTGAATTTGTTAACACGTGCAACAAAKAAACTCACCTCACGGTTATTTGGTGACGGCTCCCCAGCTAAATGTTGTCCACCATTGGACTCTTCAACTTGAGAGGAAGGTCCATTAGGCATCACAATATGCAGCCCAGGATTAGCTTCTCGAATGTCTTCCACAACTGGCATTTGGATGCTTTACAAGAATTCTTGTGGAATGATGTACTTGTTTGTTGTAGAACCCTTTTTCCTTMAAAGTTGATTTTGTTACCCCTTTCCCAAAAAGTCGTACTTGACCACTATGCTCAGGCTTTTGTATCACGTCATAGTAGGGTTCCTTGATGTTGGCTTCTCCTCCTTGACTTTGTTGAGTCTCCAATGTGTCCATTTTTTCCTAGCAATTTTTTTAAAAAGTTACACATGACTACTAAAGAAAAATCTTTTAAGGGTCCAATGCAACTTAATTACAACATGCATCACTTAATTACCATATTTGCTTCAGTGATGGAAGAACTTGTTTTATAAGATTTTTTCGGATTTCTCCTCCTCGATTCTTTGTAGACCTTGGATTGAGATGGTTCTTGCTTATTTGGGTCCTTTTCTTTCTATTTAGAAGACATTAAAAAAATAGATCTTGTTTAACAAAGCATTCATGAAAGGAGAAATAATTTATTATATATGCACAGTACGCTTATAATATTATTTACCAACTCATGTCGCAAAGTTGCAAATGACCTTGCTCCCATAGTGTGCATATCATCTAGGCATTGACGATTTGCTTTGTTCTTCTTGCTTTGTTCCTAGTAAGTAAAATGCATGAGTAACTTTTGAAATAGGATAATGAAAACAATACTAACACGTCCCATAACTAACCTGAATTTTTGGATCATTCCAATACTCTACAAGAATTTCAAGTTGATTAGCAGGGACTGTTTTTGGGCGCTTGTTTTCCCTGACCACTTCTTTTTTGTTTTATACTTAAATCTTCGCCAAGTAACATCCATTGTTTCCATAGACCACTTTCTGCCTTCATTCGGAATTAGGTACTTTTCCTACACRTGGATCGTTTATTTTGCAATAATATGATAATTAGAAAAGATGAGAATAATATTTAAATCATATTAGCATGACATGTAAATTTTCCCACCTAATCCTTACAAAAAAAATAATATATTCAAGAGATGGGGCAGGTTTTGGGATTAAAAAGGGACTTTAAAATTGAATGAATCGAATTTAAACCCTTAGGTCAATTAAATTTGAGCTTTTGGGACAGCTAATGATGATGCAAACAAAAAAAAGTTGATTTGAACGTACTTGACATAATCCACACATCTTCTCTGTGCGGTAGGTAATTCATTCATTACAATCAATTGAGTGGACCATATCAGGATCTCTAACCACGTCCCCAAGAGAGCGAGTTATTTCACCAACATTTTTTGAGAAGTGACCAACCAGGTTGCCCTATTGAGTTTAAGAACAATTGGAGGGACTTGTCCCTAGTGTCCGAGCATGTGCTTTCAAGAAGCTTCGTTGGGCTCTAACACTTCTTCATCTCTGTGGCTACATTAGAAAACGAAATCACATGTAATTGAATTAATTTAGAACAAACATTAATTTGATATCAATTTCTGTTGTACATTTCTGCAATGTTCAACTAGTTTGACTGAATTATTGAGTAAGACCAGTTCAGAAGAAACTAAACTTCTGGGAGTTTAGAGAGCTTGATAATATGGTTAGAGAGCTTTTCTTGTAATCATGGCGGGAGTTACTTCAATTAATAATACAAGTAAAATGTATTTGCAGTTTCCGATCAGGTTTTCTAATACTTGAAACTCCTAAGTCCTAGTTGTTCTTAATAATCATTTACTTGACCCAATAACGTTAAATTCTTGTGTTTTTCCCTGTTTAATAATATCTGCTCCTTCAAAATCTATACTCAGTCCAATAAAAAGTGGTATTATTAATCTAAAATCAATGTCTATATCACAATCACCCATGCCTAACTGTTTCGTTATACGTAACAGGAAAAAGTAGAATGGGATTTCACACCTAAACAAAATTTGTTTGCATGATGAACAACTAGGGATATCCGAATATTACAATTACACTTAGGATTGAAATGGCATAAACTCTGACAGGGAGGTATAATGTGCCACTTTTTAATATCAAAGTTACTTGACAGAGTCATAATCAACTACATTTAGTGTAATTCTTAATCCTTTATCATAATGTTCTTAACTATTCTAATATTTTACGRTAGGCAAGCTGTTTTGGTTTTAATTTATATCATATTATCTTTATTTTAAACATTTAGCTGACTATATAAAAAAATATATAAAGAATACCTTTCTTTGTCGCTTCCGTTGTAGGTGTTGATTTTGGTTGATGCGCCACCAAATCAACGTTGTCTCCTAAGTCCAAATCAGGTTGAACTTCCTTCTCTAACTCAACTTCCTTCATGAATTGGGAGGATTGCAAACCAGATTCAGATTGTGCCTCGTTCTCCAACGCATTTCCATTTACCATAAAACCAGCACGATTTGCGTTTTGCGCCTCTTTTTACGTTTATCGAGATATTTAGATAAGCTGATAGGAGGGCATATTTTCTTTTCTTGTTTCTTCTTCTCTGGTTGAACATATGGCTTTTCAACTTGTGCTTGTTGTTGTGCAGGTTGTTCGATGCCTTGCATTGAACTTTATTTACTCAGAAATTTAGCCATGGAACCTGATTTGGGGACCAAACCTTSCTGCCTCTGATTTTCGTAAGACGGTAAAGTTCCACCTTGTTGCATCCATTGTTGCACCCATTGTTGTTTCCTCAGAAATTCAGCCATGCGTTTAGAGGTCACATCATCTAGTTGCATCTGTTCGTTATGCATTGTTTCCTTCATACATTCATCTTGTTGCGTCTGAACTTGCATTGATGCACGGTTTGTCAAAAATTGTGCCATGGTCCCAGATTTGGCTGGTGCATTTTCTGGTTGCATTGGCTTCATTTGGGTCTCTTGTGGAACCTACAAACATGAAAATCAAAATAAATTAATTGTCTATTTTGGTCTCGCTATCAAAATAAATTATAGAGCCTTAAACAAAAAAAMGGAAAATCAAATATCAATTTGTATTAGAGCAAATTTAATCTATGGTCATTCACTCATTATTCAAGCATCACAAATATTAGCCAAAGAACAATATTGTGCAGCATTATTTTAAAGACTATCAAAGAAGAAACGCACAATACGTGCAGAATAAGGAAAGATAAGGGACAAATTACACACACAAACAGAACATTACATTGCATGAAAGAGAGGGAAAGAGTATGGACGAGAGAGAGAGAGAGAGAATGTGAAGTGTATTGAATGCGTTTGTTATGCAAATGAATTGAAGGGGGATCGACCTATATTGGATCGGCCTATATTTATAGGCCAAAGACAAAAAGARGCAAGAAYTGGGCGCAATTACGCCTAAACTAGGCATAATAACGCCCAAAACTGGGCGCAATTGCGCCCAGCACATGTCTGATTTTGGCTCATTCGTTTTGCCTTTTTTTGAAGATTGCGTAAAATATAAAATTAAAATAAAATATCATTTCATTTTTTTTATTGCGAAATTTTGACACAAAATCACTGATTGATTTGCGGAGATATTCGTGTGGGCCCCACGCTTGGGTGCGGCCCCGAAGCTCCCGAAATGAGTCGTTTCGCTCGGGAGCGTGTTTTTGCTTCGGAAATTCATAACCAATTTTCCGAAACTCCAAAAATTATGGAAAAATATTAATAAAATTCCTTGTAAAAAATAGTGTGTTGTGTTAAAATTTTATGAATTTTAGAATTGTTTTCATMATTTAGTTAATTATCGCAAAATTAATTAAATTGTTGAAAATTCCGGAAATTGCCAAAAATGCTGAGAAAAATTCAGAAAAATTCCGAAAAATTCTAGAAAATGTATAGAAATAAGTTAAAATCATTTTGAAATTAAAACTTATTTTTAAGGGTGCTTTGGGCAAGAAAAGGTGCTTCGGCTTTGCAAATCAAGATTCTAGAGCATTGTTTAAGGCAGTTGTTCTTTAGAATTGGACCAATTGCATTGTGGTATAGTTTTATCATTTGTCTTTATGGAGGGATAAATGTAGGTATCTACAGAAGCCCTCCACTTCGGCTGTGTCTTTAGAGATGTAGATCTTGTAAGACATCAGTCAAAGTGCTCGGTACCTACAAAACAAAGGTTAGTTTTACCTGCACTTGTGGGTGTACAAGCTTTCGGAAGCTCCTCGTTCCTCCAGCCTCATCTTGAAATTGAAATGCCTCCAAAAGTACATCAGATTCAACAATTGGACAAGCATGCAAGTAGTATGACAATCGAGACGACACATATTTATGTTGCATATATGCAATCCCACAAAAGTCAATTTTTGTGAGTTTAAGATTTGAATATGATGAATTTGAGATAGAAGTGTAATAGAATATTGCAAGAATTGCAATCTTACAAGATGGAATGGAAACCTACAACAATCGCAATGTTGTAGGTGGAATGAATCTTCCAATGATCGCAACATTGAAAGATGGAACGCAGAAGTAGAGACGGAACGTAGAAGTGGATCGCAGACCTACAACAATAATCGCAATATTATAGATAGAAGTGGAATTAGAAATGGAAAGTCTTGCAAAAATCGCAACTTGCAAAACAAGGCGCAGTCCTACAACAATCACAATGTTGTAAGTAGAATTGAAATTAAATTGAAATCTTACAAGAATCGCAACTTGCAAGATGGAATGCAGACCTACAACAATCGCAATGTTGTAA
>SNQN01011720.1:0-17206 GCA_008642245.1 Bassia scoparia | reverse complement strand
ATAATGACTTAGTCATGGCAGGCGGTGGAAGTTACTATCTCTTGCTTTGTGCCTGGGGTCAAGCGCTATGAGCGTTTCAATTGAGGAGCCGATACTAGCCCCCCGAGTCGAGCTAGTTTTTCGAGGTATGAGTCTTGCTTATCCATACGTTTTCTTTGCATTTTCTTCTCCGTTAGTTATACACATAACTTTGGCTTGGTTTGTGGGCCTGATTACGACCTCGTGGATCCCCTTTGCGGACTTGAGGATTCGTCCTGGGCTTCGGACGAGTTGGTTGGGCCTGCCTCCTCCAGATGCTAGATACGCTCAACTCGATGCCCGCTGGAGCTGGTCAGTAGGCGGACGCTTTGTTGGCTTGACTTTAATCTTACAGGCCAACACTCATTCATCGTTGCTGTCTTGCTTGCTAATGAAATAGATGCTTTGAGTTCAAGGCTATCAATTGAGTGAGTACTTGCGTTTAGGATCAGAGATTTACTACATGATAAACCAATGCATGAATGTTCTTCATTAGATCTGAGCCATTGGTGAAGCACTCTCTATAATTGTGTGTGGACCTTGAGAGCATCAATGAGAGTAAATGGGCTCGGCAATGCCAATAATTACCATGATATAAAATTGCAATTTCTTTTGTCACAGATGTGTGTCATAATCTTAATCGATTATTGTAGTAATCACACACCAGAGTAGAATAACTCAATGCTGCCATGAATACTTCTCTTGATTTCACTACAGGGTACTTCGTCATGTGGACCCGTCAAGTACTAGCGGACGAGCAGGGATGGAAAGATCGGCTTGATAAAGTTCTAGAAAGCATCATACGGTGATCTACTATATATGGCAATAATTTCGGACATGTGACGGGCATGACATTTCGATTCATTGTTAGTTTAACATTGAATGAGATGGTTTAGTCTCAGATGACGCTCTTGATGAGAGCTGACTACGGTGGCACAAGAGATCATAGAATGTAGAGTGCGGATTTATTTCGTATACGTTTCGCACCTTCGATTCGTATCTCCAAATACTAATGTTTGGACTCCTTTTGATCGACGTAGTTAGTTTACAGTACTAGGATTCATTAGACAACATATATACTATTTTAAACTAGTAGAGTCCTGAGTCGCACCTAGAGATGCGGTAGAGATTATGTACTGGAGAGATGTCACAATATTATGAATCCGTTTTGCTCGGAAGATCCCGTAGCGAGTGTGTTTTCATAAATTCAAATTTATGTTGATTGTGACGGAAACTGATTTTTGCGACAGCAACTGTGTGCAGGCGCAGACATACTAGTAGATGTACTTGTCAATAACAGTTATTTGTAAAGCGAAGTTGGCAGATCGCACCGAATATTGAAGGTTTTGCATGTGATTGATTTTTAGGACTTAGCTGAAGAACTTAAATAATCTCTGTTGGTACAATATCATTGCATGTCTGTAGACCTGTTTCAGACTTGTGTAACTTGGACATAAGACATTCTAGCTATATAGACTTGAGTGTTATGAAGTAATATGCCTCAAGAAACTTTCTCAATGTATCTAACTAGGTGGGTATTATTGAAGACAGAGAAACGTCAAGTACCCAGTAATGACTAAGGTGTAAACACATGAAAAAGGCTTGATAGTAATAAGCGCGTATGAGCCTAATATGTAATATCAATAATGATGGAAAATTTGTTGCTTATCGAGATTAGCCAAAATATAGGTGAAACAATCTTCAGAGCAATTGGATTTGTGCGTCTGCATTAGTTATTGTAATAGTCATTTAAACGAAATAACGCACAAACTAAAGGATCTGCCATTTTTTTAACGGCAAACGATGGCATAAACACAACAAATAATTCTCGATAACAAGGGATTCATTTACTCTGCACGAATTCAAGTAACTCATCGTTATATTTGCAGTTTAGTGGGCCTTCCCACACTAGTAAGAAAATTAAGAATCCGATCTTTCTTTCAAATTTTGAGAATATGTAAAAAAGGTTTGGCGAAGGTAAGTTTCTTGTCAAATTATTTATCATGTAAATTGTTTTTTGTTGAGAATGAGATTTGAGAATAAATGTATAACTAAAGGGGGTTTAGGTAGAAGGCGCGAAGCATCGGTATATTTAAAATATAAATTATATGAGTTGTTCGTATAGGTTTTTATCGTTTATTAACCATATTTCAAAAGTTATTATTTTTTTAAACTGAAGTGTAAAAAACCTTTTATTCCTAGTAATATATTAAACTTTTCAATGATGAAAAATTCATTTCGTCATTTATTCGCTTTCAAGCTTCCTACTTCTCTTAGACACTCCGCCATCCAGACCACACTAAGGCTACAATCTCATAACTTCTTAGTTACTGAAATGTACGTTTTTAATATTGTACGGAAATACGGAGTACAGTGGTTTTCAAAACTTATTAAGTTATTTTAACATTAATTAAAAATGTCTCACACACTATCAAAACATGTCATAACATATAGGCCATACACACGATCTAGAAAATACATTAAACAGGCTATATAAAAAAAACATCATATTAAAGGCAAAACACTCTGAGAGTAATATACTCAACGGGTTTGGCCTGTGGATGACTGAATGATATGAGAGTTTATAATTATTAAGTATTAGATAAATAAAAACGCATAATCATTACAAGTGCAAATTCTAAACAAAAGATAAGACCGTAACCAATGAGAATTTCCGACAAAAGTAATTTTACTCCGTATTAAATTGCAAAATTCTACCGTGACTAGCGCATTTGATGAGTATACAAAAACACTACGGTATAATCCTACTTACGGGCGGACTACATTATAATGATAAGAGTCCTACATGTCCATAACTCTTTCCATCCTGTATATCATGCACACCTAACCGTGATATATAGTATTAGAAGAAGTAGTTTAGGAATGTGATTGGTAGAGTTGTAAACACATGATACTACCAAAGTATAAAAACATCATCTGCTGTTATTCCTCAAGCTGAAATCTCCAATGTTTAGATGAAACAATCGTTTTCAGCTTGATAGTAGGAAATATTCTCATCACGTACTCGGATGATGCTTGAGATTGAATTGACAATGTTACGTGGAAGGAACAAAAAACAAATCGAAATTAAAATAAAATCCTCGCTATTATTTTTTTCTTTTTTTAAAAAAATCTTATATTATACGGAAGCTAAATAAGAAGTTGATTTCGACACACTTTAATTTATATCATGTACGGAGGTATGAATGTATGATTGTATCTGCTATGGTTAAGGTTTTCAAGTATGATAAAAAATGTGGTGCAAGTTGGTGACATGTCCATCCATTGCTGATGTGGCAACATCGAAACTGATAATATAATAATTAATACAATACCATAAACAATAACTAACCAATCGCTCTGCATTTATTGTCTCATGTTTAAAGGAATTCATAACAAGTTTCAGTGTATTACAATTGAATGTGTTCTGCAATACAAAATGAGCAGTAGCAAAGGCCACACCCCTGGGAACCGTTAGGAGGGAGAAGAGTTATCTGGGTTTCTGAAAATTGTTACTCTACTGCAGCTGTATTCGCCTTTGCAATCAATCTGGGAGCCCTTTTGTGGGCTTCCTGAGTCAGGCAATTATTATTGGTTGGCATTTTTTTTTTTTGATGACTGTATTGTGTATGTATTTTTGCATGCAGAGTTTTTTGAGATGTTGATTTTTTGCCTGCCCCGGTTATATATTATTTGGTGCCATCGCAATTCTAAGACACGCTGTTAATCCAATAGGAGTTGAGGAATTTATGGCAAATGACAGTTGGAACTGAAACTGATAATGAAACATCAACTATCAGGACTTTAACTGGATAGAACTGCAAACTGAAATTAACAACAAACTAAAACTGCACACTGAAACAAACTGAGAGCTCGAAAACTTAACTGAAGGAGCCAATTGAAACTTGAACTGAAATTTAGCCAATGAATCTCAGAGAAATATTTTTTAAGTTCAGGCTAGCAATCCTTTTAATTTGTAATATCGCATCAACCAATCAATACATTCTAAGTACTCTTTAACTAGACCTTACATAGAATTGACATGGACTTTAACCTAATTAAATTGACATAAGACTACATAGTATTTACATACATGTATTTAGACTGGCATAATTTAAAACCTATATTTGTTGCCTGAAGCTGATTCCCACTTCTGGCACACTTTTGGCAGACCCAAATATTTACTTTATATGTAATATATTTCCTTTTATTTTATTACAGAATTGTGTATAGAGCCATTTTATCCATGTATGTTTATAAGGACAATAGGACCTGTTTACATTTAATTGAAATTAACTGACTGACTGAACTGAAATGGAGCTGGAACTGAACTGAATTAAATATTTTTATGAGAGAGAGAAATTGGGTTTATAGTACTGAACTGAACTGAAGCTGATGAATTGAGCTGAATGTAAAAGTGAATAGAAAATAGGCTAATGTAAACGGCCCCAATAGATGTACTTCTATAAGTTCAGCCGCTTATCGAAATCGGATACTTTATATATACTAATTATGTATTTTAACATTCAACCAATAATTAAGACTCGTTTAAAGTATAAAAATCAAAAACAAAAAACCAAATTATTATAAGCGTCAAACAGCTACGGGTTAAAGCTGAGCTAAATTGAAATTGTAAATCACCGATTAAGTTCAAATTAAAACGAAAATAGAACGAAATGGAACAAGCACTAGACAGTTCAAACTGAAATAAACGGAAACTGAAATTTTAAAAAAAATTGGACTAAACTGAATTGTAATAATTGTTAACTGAACTAAACTGTTTACACATTGAATTGGAAATCAACCTGAACTGAATTATAATGAACTGCTATGGTCTCTAACCAGGAATTGACTGAATTTAACTGAACTGACACCTCTATCGCAATCTTATGGTATGTGGTGATTCAAAACGTTGCAATTCGATCCCGTGTGAGGTATTTATTAATCTTACTAGATGAGAAAATTAAAACTGAGCACTGTATAGTGACATTAATTACATATCATAGTGAAATACATGTGTATTTCACGAGGAAGTAATTTCACCATGTGCATATACTACCACATCTGTCTTTTTTTTTTATTTGCTGCAATTTTTACTTTTTTTTTTACCTCAGTTTTCTCTGAGACTCTGACTAAGAAATTAAAATATCTTTGAATTGATGAGTTATATAAAAAAGATATATAAATTATATTTATAGGAAGTAGAAACATCATAAATGAACTACCACTCGTCAATATAGATCACTTATGTAGTTATATTTTTTTTGAGTATATGTATTAAAATGAAGTCAATAATGTATACATTGTGAATAGTTAATAGAAAAGTAATATATAACAATAAATTTAAGACGGAGGGAAGATAGACTTTGGACAATGTTATGCTCACTATACACTAGTCACATATATCTGTTTTATATAGAATATCCCACAACTACTCAATCAAAAGATCAACTTAATGTAGTTTTTAATTATTTGAATTCATATATATATGAGAGAATAATTTGCAAATTGTTTTTACTTGATAAAAGACGAGCGTAGTAATAATTTGTATCGCACCGTATAGTACGATTGTATGTTATTTATTTACTGCGTTGGGTGCTCTGCAAACTAAATTTATCGGTTACTGAGATCGTGTACGTATGGAAAAGTGTACAACCAAGATTGTACTTAAAGTTGGGCTAAAACCATACTTTTATATTTGTTTATTTTTAAAATTTAAGTCTTCTGTATATAAATGGTTCATTTCTTTTATGAACAAATTTATGTTTTATTGTAGTAAAGTGTGTCATTTTTTATGAATTAAAAAAAAAAATTAGACAGATAGCCCGCACTTACTATATTCAAAAATTGCAGGAAATGTCATTAGATTTGCTACTAACTCAATGAATCATTGACAAGACCTAAAGTCAAAGATGCAGAAGAATAATATATTAATTAATATATATGATTAGTGATAATAATAATAATAATTTAAGACGTGCATCCGGTGCATGCATGGTGACAAAGGACAATGTGGATAAAATGAAGATTGGACTGGCCAGCAACGTCGACATGTAAGCTGGTTTATTATTAGAACTAACTTGATATTCATACATCATAATTGTGTTTGTAAATAATCTATAATAAATATTTGTGAGGTTAGAGCTTCAAATTTAATCATATAAACGCAACATTAATTATAAATTTATAGAAGAAAATAATGGCGTAAAAATGGCGATAATCGATGATGATGATTGAACATGATCTATAATATTCGTTAGGCGAACGCCAAGACTGAAGTAAGTCGAAGCAACAATGGATGAATACAAGGTGATTCCATGTGAGTGGAAAGGTTTAAGTGCCAAGATTGCTCTCAAGGTTGGAATGAAATGGGTTCTCAAGGGGCTAAACCTATCAAGAGGCAAGTCCGAATCCATCTCAACTTTTATTATTATTATTATTATTAATTATTATTATTATTATATTATTATCTATTATTATTTTATTTTATTATTATTATTATTATTATTATTTTATTATTATTATTATTAATATTATTAATTATTCTTACAATTATTTCCAACTTTTTTTTATTTTTTATTTTTTTGTTAATGGAAAAGTATTTGAGGTCCATATTTATCAATTATAGATCTATATATATGAGCCACATAATGTTTTGAAGAATAATAATAGGAGAATAGTAAAGTTTTTTCCATGAACATGGTTGTTGGTTATTTTTTTTTCTAAAGTCAATTAAAAAACGATTATAACGGAGTAGTCAGTTTATAAAATTATCAATGTGTTTTTTTTTAATAAAAAAAGATTTGCTTAAAATTATATTTGCAAATCATAATTAATATTTGAAAACTATCTGACAACATATACTTTTGATTTTGTAGAGTTGAGCTTGCTGGAATTTGGCGTGACTGTTGCTTTAATTAGATATAAATTTGAAGGTGTAATTAATTATTTACACTATATAGTACGCATTGGTGACTAGAAAACAAACACGACACATTAATTTTTAATTAACATTGTGCATTGCAATTAACCTATATGTGTTTGATAATTAAATACTCATAATAGCAAATTGATGGAATACTTATGAGAGTAATCTATTTGATCTTTTTTACTTAGACACTAAATTTAAATTTACCATGTAGTGGTGCAGGTGTAGAGTTATCAGTTACATGCCTTGATGAAACAAAAAGATTGGGCATACTTATCGGTAGTGACGCGACGGACAGGACTCAGAACGATGGAGGTGTTCAACATGTAGTAGACAAGAGTTCCACGGTAGGGTGGAAAAGTTATGAAGCCCAAAAGACTGCTAATTAGATTGATATCGTCGCGCCGTCCGAGCTGCGCAACGTAGCACGTGATCTACTGGGGCATCAGGAAAAGATCAGGGGTGTAAGCGTAAGGCAGCCTTCGGTTAGTTAATACAGGGATAATTTTATACAAGTAGCGTTGGTTGGTCCATTTTATTATATCTAAGTCCTCAATGTGAGATGACCCTGATGAAATGACGAGTCTAGCACAGGCCTCATACGATTTTTTTATGTAATTAATTAATGTAGCATAACCCAATTTGATTTTGTTAAAGGATCAAATCAATTACTTGCTTTAACTACAACATTTTTAATTAACATGTTATTGTTGTCCTTGTGATTCTGTTGAATTATCGTATGATTTGGTTAGACATCAAAGAACAAATAAATGTCTCAATTTATCACTTCCTTTGTTCCATGAAATTCTGCCGGTACTATTACAAATATTTACGCTTTCCCAATGCATGTTTTTATATCGTTTTTATATCTTTAGTTTACACATTTTGTAATAATTGTCAACAATTTGATATTAATTAACATATTTCCATTAACCGAATCAAAACAAGTACACTGTCCTTTAGCTGACTATATTTATTCTTATATACATTAATAGTATATTTTATCAAGATTACTCATTACCTTGTGAATAGTTAAAAAAACACATATGAGCATGAATTTTTAAGGAACGGAGGGAAAAAAATATACTACACCGTAGATAGTATTATTACTTCTATTATATAATGGAAGAGTGAAGAGAAAATTAGTGTCCACTGTCCCACATATATTTTCTAGATTTCCTAACTCACAGGTGACCTAGGCCGCTTTTCTCTGTTCCTCTCCCTTAGAGAAAACTCCTTTTTTTTTAAAAAAAATTTTGGACTACTATCAATTATCTATAGATTTTTTTTTTTTGTGTGTTTAGAAGTCACAATAAAGTTAAAATAATGATCCAACCTGCAAAAATCTCGATCGAAATTTGATACTTACCCAT
Source organism: Bassia scoparia (assembly GCA_008642245.1). Lineage (NCBI taxonomy): Eukaryota > Viridiplantae > Streptophyta > Magnoliopsida > Caryophyllales > Amaranthaceae > Bassia > Bassia scoparia. The sequence continues at coordinate 8,887 of SNQN01011720.1, read as the reverse complement.
CCGTTTTTTTAATGTTCCTATAAATAATATTTGGAACGGGATTTTTTAAGAAGTATGATTGAGTGAATAAAATAAGGGTTTGAGTGTAAGTTGGGTTAGGACGTTGAATTAATTAGGTAAAAAGAGTAAATGTGTGAATGAATTTACTATTAATGGGATAAGTAATTTTGGGTGAATAGATTTAGAGTAAAAATAATGAAACAGATGAACTTTAGAAATGAGAGTAATATGCATTAATTGTTAATGAGTAAAAATAGGATAAAACGTAGAGTAAACTAAGGTAAAAGAGTTATTCATTTTAGATTTCGGTTTTGAACATCTATTTGAGGCAAACACCAAGCAAAAAAAACAACTGGACATCTAATAACAACGAAGGGAGTATTAAACAACTTAATAGTACCGATTTGCGAGATATACTTTTGTAGCTTTGAACAATAGAAGAGGCCCAATTTTAAATAGCCAATATGGGATATTATATCGATTTATATCCAGATTAGAGTGACAATAGTATGGCTAGCGTACTTCAATCCTTGCTCTTGTTGGTGCAAATTTGTGAGCAGAGTGAAATAAAGAGAGAATATGTAGTGTTGTTGTTGAGGAATGTGAAGATCCTCATCCGTTTTCATGTTATACTTTCCAGCTGTAACTATACCTTTAAAAGCGCCGGTTTAATTTCAAAGAAATATGAATTTTGAGTTAAAAAAAAATGAATGGTAATGAAAGTGACATTGTTGAAATGATATTTTCATTTGTAACGTACCATTACATGCATTATTATGTTGGGCATTGAGCTAGGCCATTTGATTGGAATTGTGAGTGTGTTGTTACATAATATTAGACATAAAGTAACTTCAACTTTTGTACATTGGTTTTTGTTTCTTTGGCAACAAGTGAACATCTCATTGAAGTTGCATTTATCAAGTGTCAAATTCTACATTTTGTTTACTTTTTATTCATTGTGCTATAATATAATGAGACTATCCTAGCTAGCTCAACATGTATGTATAATTGTATATTGACTAGGAATTTTTGGATGGTTGATGATGTTCTAATTTATGCTATGCACTCGCTCCGACTATAATTGTAGAGACCGGTATAAATTCCTTATAAATGAATTGTAGTTGATTTCAGATTGATGGTGTTAGCTGATAAAATCCATAAATTTTTCATCATATATACTTCCTCAAATTCAGAATAAACGCAAAAGATTTGACATATTAGGTAGAGAGACAAGGTATCTAATCGTTTGCGTTTATTTGATACGGAGGAAGTACTTATAGTTCCGTATATTCAACAAGATAACAATGCAAGTCAGAGACAATAATTCATGCATGAACTATCTTTTATCACTTTCAACAACCCTATGATTCAATACCAATGATAAATATAATCATTAATAACAGGTTATATATATGTACTTATATATGGTGTGTTAAATCGATCAATCGAGACACATTATGATATGATGACAATCGTGCATGACTAATTCCCCAATTTTCATTTTCGGACCCTCAATTACACAAAACCATGGAAAACGTTAATCATTGATTATGTTTAATCGAGAATTTACTACATGATAACTCCATGCATGAATGTTCCTCTATACATATGTAACTTTATTTGGACCCCTCAATAAAAATGCCTGTTACATATCAATATAGATTTTTTTAAGTTTAATTTAATCAAGACTTAATCACAAATGATACTACTATGCATGAAATATTCTTCTATCACGTACTTTGGACGCCTCATACTACGCCATGAATGATACGTATAAATCAATGATTATACTACTGATATATGGGATAATTATCACCATGACTGTGTATTTTAAGTTTAAATTTAATAATTAATTATGGAGTTGAGCAAATAGAATTAATCTATTTTATTATTTATATAGTCTCTATACTTGTTCAACTTAGTTTTTTTGATTTGAGATGAGTTTCTATTAACATTGGCATAGTATGTCCAAAGTCAATAGTGAGATTAGCGTGACATGATAGGGGAGTTAAGAATATTGAATCTTTCCGTGAAATCAGATAAGAGTTTTGGGTACAAATGTCAAATTGTTTTTTTTGTTCACGAATTGATTGGTAAAAACAATTAAACGCACATATTTTTGTATTATATAATATTCACATTTCAAATTGAAAGTTTAAAAACCAGCAACAAATGCAATGCATGTTCTTTTGTATAAGAAAACAAAAACAAAACATATCAAATTGAACTTATCTCCTCAAATTAACAATGTGGTTAAATTGAAGACAGAGAAGCAGTACAATACAAATGAAACTTGGCTTAAAAACATGAAAAGGGCGCCTTTAAGTGTAAAGCTGAATGAGCCTAATTCTGGAAATAATAAATTAATGGAAAATTTGTTCTTTTCGATTAGCAAATGGTGAAACAATCTTCAGGCAATTGTTGTCGTGCATAATTATCAGTAAATATCATTTAACGAAATAAACGCAACTAAAGGTTGCCATTTTAAAGCAAACGATGTAACACACAATACATTCTCATAATAAGGATTTTTTCTTGCACGAATTCAGTAATCATGTTATTTGGCAGTTTAGTGACCCTTTCCCACACTAGATCATTAAGATCTATCTTTAAAATTATTTTGAGAATATGTATAAAAGGTTTTGCAAGTAGTTTTTGTCAATTATTATGTAAATTAGTTTTGTTAAGATGCAATTTGAGAATATGTATAAAAAAGGTTTAGGTAGAGGGCGCGAAGCATGTAAATTAAAATATAAATTTAATAGATGTCCATTAGGTTTTAAATCGCTATCGTTTAATTAAACATATTTCAAAAAGTTATTATTTTTTTAAACTGAATGTGTAAAACCTTTTTCCTAGTAAAATTAACCTTTCAATGATCGAAACTTTCAAGCTTCCTACCTCTCTTAACACTCCGACTCTAGACTCCCACTATTGTACGCTCATTATACTTCTTTATTTTTCACATTTAACTAACCAAAAAATAAAAAATGTATTTTATATTGTAGGACTTACGTACGCAGTAAATTGTTTTCAAGAAACATTATTTTACATTAATTAAAAATGTACTCACAACTATCAAACATAGCTATAGAAACACTTCAGCAAAATATGTAACAGCAAAAAAAACACACATTTAAAGAACCAAAACACCTAAATATAATTACGGTTGGCGACCTGGATGACTTGGGAAGTTTATAATTATAATTGGAGATTAGAAAAAAAAAACATAACATTAACAAGTGAAATTCCAAACAAACTAAACACTACCAGTGAAAATTTCCGAAAAATATTTACTCCGTATTAAAAGACTCCGGACTTTCAGAGACTGCAGGTTTTGATGAGTATATTGAGTTATCGTACTTAAGGGACTACATTGTAATAGAATAGAGTCCATACATGGTTCAATAACTCTATTTTAACTTCTGTCATAATTGTCTTGGTAATTGATTTGGCAAGTAGCAATTTGATGCTGCATTTGTTCTAACACACGAATTACAAAAAGTAAAGAAGCAATCATATGCATGGTATCAAGTGGAACCACATGTTACGAAATGAAACTTAATCAGTTTTCAGCTTGGATAGTAGAGAGAAGTAATTCATACAGTACTCGGGATAGATGCTTAGAGATTTGGACAATTGACAACGTGGAAACAAAACACAAATCGAAATTAAAATAAAATCCCCTTTTTCTTTTTTTTTCTTTTTTTAAAAAAATGTTACTTATATATAAGACCATGCTATAAAAAGCAAGGAATAATCGGATTGCACACTCATGATTTTATAATCATGTACGGAGTGAGTGTATGATTGTATTTTGTAGGTTAGTTTTCAGTATGATAATAAGTACCGCGTAGTGCAGTTGGAATGATGCATCATGTGATGTCATCAATCATGAAACTGATAATAATAGAATAATAATAAAATAACAATAATGAGTGTATGATTTTTTGTCTCATAGTTACGGAAATTCATCAAGTTTCAGTGTATTCAAATTGAAGTTGTACAATGAGCAAGGCAGCAGCAAGGGAGAAGAAATTTTATGGTGTTCTGAGATTTAATGTACTGCTGCATCGCTGTTATTGCCTTTCAATCAATCTGACACGCCCTTTTTGTGCTTTCCTGAGTCAGGCATTATTATTGGTTGGCAATTTTTTTTTTTTGATGATGTATGACTGTATGTAGTTTTTGCCATGCAGGTTTTTTGAAGATGTTATGTATTTTGTGCCCATGCAGGTTTTAATTTGGTCGGCCTCGCATCTAGAGCTTGTTAATTAATCGGTTAGAAATTTATGCAAATTTGATTGGAAACCTGAACTGATAATTGAAAATCAACTATCAGGCACTTAACTGGCACTGAACTGCAAACGGAATAAAACAAACTAAACAATGAAACTGAAACAAACTGAGAACTCCAGAAGACTTAACTGAAGGAATAATGTTGAACTTGAACTGATATTTTAGCCGCGATAACCAAAGTAAGTGTCATTGGTTAAATTACAAGCCACCTCTATGTTCTGTAATAATAGCACTCAACCAATCATAAACACATTTAATATTACATAAGACTCTTACATATAATTGACATGAGACTTACCTGAATTAATTGACGCATAGACGTTACATCAAGTACTTGGTACGAAATAACAATGGATTCGAATTAGACTGGCAATGAGATTAAACTGATTTTGTTGCCCCAACTCTGAATTTTTTGGGACCCAAATATTTTACTTTATTTTAATTTTCTTTATTTTTATGTACAAATTCTGTGTTATAGCATCTTTTATCCCATGTAGTTATAGAACAAATAGAGCCTGTTTAATCATTAATTTGAAAATTAACTGAACTGAACGAACTCGAAATGGAGCTGAAACTTTGAATGAATTAAATATTTTATGTAGAGGAGAAATTGGGTTAAGAACTGAACTGAACTGAACTGAGCTGAATTGGAGCTTGACTGAAATGATAGAATATCAAGCTATTTGTAAATCGAGGGCCATAGTTTACTCAAACGAAATCGATAACTTTATATATAACTAATATGTATTTTTACATTCAAGCCAAAATTAATCGTTAAGAACAGAACAAAACAATGATTTTATATAAGCGTCAATACTGCTCGAACGGGTTCAAAACTGAACTAAATTGAAATTGACAAATCAACCGATTAGTTCAAAATTAAATCGGACATAAATCTTGAAATGCACAAATTAAGTTTCAAACTGAAATAAACGAAACTGAACTATAAAAAAAATTGGGACTAAACTGAATTGTAATAATTGTTAATCTGAATAAACGCTGTTTACAACATTGAATTCGCAAATCTAACTGAGATACTAGATTTATTTATACTGATCTGCTATGTTTAACGCAGAATTGACTGAATAACTGAATCTGAACACAATATCTAATGCATCTTCCTGTATTGTGGTGATCAACTGTTGCAGAAAACCGTGTGATGGATTTTAATACTCTTTAACATGATGAGGAAATTAATCTGAGCACTGTTATAGTGAATATATTGACATACTTAGTGAAATAATGTGGGTGTATTTCACGAAGAGAAGTATATTTTACACCTAAAATTATGTGCATATTACTCACTTCTGTTCTTTTTTTTTTTTATTTGCTCACATTTTTTTCTCCTGATGTTTTCCTCGAGACTATCAATTCAAATTAAATATCTTGAATTATGATTATAAAAAAAAATATATAAATTATATATTTGGAAAGTAGACATCTATAATGAATCAATAAGATCACTTATGAATATATTTTTTTCTTGAGTATATGATATTAAAATGAGTCAAGTATACATCGTGAATTAGTAATAAGTAAGTATTAACAATAATTTTAGACGGAGGGAGTAGATTTAGGACAATGTTATGCATTCACTGTCACACATTGGAATTTAGACATACTGGTTATAACTTGAACCCACAAACTATCAAAATCAAATCAAACTTAATTGATCAACTGTAAGTTTTTAATTTTGTTCTATTATATATGTTGGAAGAGAAATTTGTCTAAAATTGGGGTGGTTCTAACCTTTGATAAAAGACGAGCGAGTAATAAATTTGTACTACCGATAATATACGATTGTATGTATATTATTACTTTGCTTGAGTCTGCTTTGTCAACTATTTAACGGTTCACCTGTAGAGTATATGTGTTACGTATGGAAAGTGGCTACAACCGATTTGAGTACTTAAAGTGGGTATCAACCATACTTATTATATTTTTGTTTATTTTTAAATTTAAGTCTTCTGTATATAATTTCATTTCTTTATGACAAATTTTTGTTTATAATAAATGTTCTTTTTTTAATGAATTAAAAAAAAAAAATTAGAACCACCATGCCCCCAACTTAATTCAAATGCAGGAAATAGTCATAGATGTTTGTCTACTTCAATGATATCATTGGAACAAAAGCCATGAAGTCAAGAAGAGAGAGAAATATGATATTAACCTAATAATAGTGATTATGGATAATAAATATAATATCATACATGTCAATGACGTGCATCGGTTGCATGCATGGTTGACAAAAGGAAAGTGCGATAAAATGAAGAATGTATATGGGAAGCACGTCGTATTCATTGTAAGCTGGTATTATATTAAAACTATTCAAATTCATCATTGAATTCATTATTTGCTATTAAGTATCTTATATAATTTAGAGGTAGAGTTTCAATTAATCAATATAGCAATTAATTAAATTTAGAGAAAATAAGGGCGAAAATGGCGATAATGATGATGATGAGTCTTGATCATAATATTGTTAGGAAAAGCAGATAAGTAGCGAAGGCACAATGGATATCAAAAGGTGATTCACTGTGAGTGGAAAAGGTTAGTCACAAGATTGCTCTCAACGGTTGGAATGAATGGGTTCAAGGGGCTAAACCTATCAAAGCAGTCGATCATCTCAAATTTTATATTATTATTATTATTATTATTAATTATTATTATTATTATTATATTATTAATTATTATTATTATTAATTATATTATTATTATTTATTATTATTATTATTATTATTATTATTATTATTATTATCTATAATTATTTATTATTCTAAGCAATTATTTCCAACTTTTTTTTATTTTATTTTTTTGGTATGGAAAAGTATTAATTTTGAGGTCATATTTATCAATTATAGGGACTATATATGGTAGCCAAAGTTTGGAAGAAAATGGACTTAAGTTTTCTGACACTGGTTTTTGTTTTTTTTTTCAAAGTAATAAAAGCGATTACGGAGTTATACATCATATGATTAAAGTTATAAATTGGTTTTTTTTTTTAAAAAATGAAAATGCTAGAAATATATATTTGGACAAGATCATATGTAATTGTTTTTGAAAAAACTACTTGTGGTCATATATCTTTATTTGAGTATGGAGCTTATGCTAATACTAATACGTCGTTACTTTGTCTATTAGTATTGAAGGTGTATATCTATTCACTATATAGTACGCATTGGAGAGAAACAAACAAGACATTATTTTATAACGTGCATTAATTAATATATGATTTATAATTAATCTAATACAACATTGAATGGTATCTTGAGAGTATATTGAATTTTTAGTTAGACAATTAATTTACATGTATGGTGCTGGGTAGTAGAGTATCATTACAAGCCTTGATGAACACAAAAGATTGGCATATTACGGTAGTGACGCGGACGGACGATCCGATGGGGTGTTCAACAGATAGTAGACAAGAGTTGCCACGGTAGGGATTTCGTACAGCGTGGTGACCAGCGGATCCTCATCCATCATGGTGTCTGGAGGATCCTGAGGCACTGCAGGCTCAGAAAGCRTATGTTMCCTCACCACACGCTCCCCGCGGTACCAGACAGGCCCTTGAGGCCCCCAAAAGAGGCAACYCCTTTTAGCAAGCTCGGCCGRTGCAGCGAACCTCCGCGGCCTCGRGGACTCACCTCCATTGGAGCCACTCCACCTYCAACAAAATGAGGTTAAAATCACAAAGCATTCAATGAAAACATACAAGTAAAAGGCAGCGAAGCTCACCTAGGTTCAAGCGACGAAAAATCCTCCTCGGCTGTTGGAGCTCGCCGGTCCAAGACGGAGTGTCTCAGGGTGTCCACCGCATCATCACAGGCCATTGAGTAGGCTGCACGTGGGGGGATAACCTAGGCACCAAGCGCATGCGTGGAAAGTACTCGTATGCCCAGAATTGCAAGTACAACTAACGGGTCAGCCAACAGAGATAAAACAAGTACAAACAGGGTGATAAAAGTTAAGGAAAATTACCTCAAGCACTCTCCAACAGCAAGCTAACGCAGGAACTACAACGCCATCCAGCTGACAGTAGCACAAACTCATAGAATGCACCAAGGCAGCATAGCCGAATCTGACCAAGTCATAAGAGGAAACAGCAGAAAGATCCTCTAGAATAGGGAGAAAGCGAAGCTGAACTCCGCTCCCAGTGTCCTTATTAGGACACAACGTTGTGCAAAGCATCACCAGGATAAAAATTCTAGCTGACTGCTCATCGGTGGTGCCTGCCAGCTCCAGATCCTCCATGAGCACTGAAAGGCGTGTCYCACACCTAACAACGATAATAATTTACCTAACTAATCCTCCTAAATATGTAGCAAGGTAAGTCAGGGTCGATCCCACAGAGAAGGTTCAATCAATTATTGATCGCTATGAACTACAATTAGTCGAGTAAAATAAATTAAGACGATTGAGTAACTACAAACTAATAAAAATAAACCAATATAGAAAAGGCCTAGGATTAAGTATCACCACTAGCATGATTTATGTAAGATAAATTCCTACCCTAATTTAATCACTCACATGTTCAAAAGGAAAGGTAACCATATAAAATACCATAACCTCTCCCGAGTATTTATGGCTT
>SNQN01011717.1:0-18115 GCA_008642245.1 Bassia scoparia | reverse complement strand
CAGCTTTGGCTTCTCTTTGGCACGGCTACTTCTTGACTAGTCTTGCAATCCGTTTCCATGGTTATCCCAATAATAGCAGATGGATTGCCGCCAACATTTCCCACTCATATGCGTGCGCCGCCGCCATGCTTCATCTGACGCTTTTGCTCTCTTAGCATGAAAGTATGAGCGACCGTGTAAGCCCTTTGTGCAACTCCCTTCGTGTCACATGTTTGATGCAATCGCCTAGGGAGTTTGGCTTCTTCGAGGCTTGGGAGGTACATTGTTTTGCCGAAGCAATAAGATTGAACAGCCCTTCTCAGGACGAATGTCTGCATTCATCCCTAGGCATGACATGAGCTGGGTTGCCGCCTTTCGTATGTGAGTGGGCATATGGGTAATGAGTCTGGGTTTAATCATCGAAGCTAATTTGCCAAGCGCTGCCAAATGGTTGCGTCTCGGCGGAGGTAGTATACTCTATCTCCTTTGAACGTCGGGCAATCTGTCTCTAGTGTGCTTATAAAGGCCACGACTCCACTCTGACTTTACATCCAAGAGATTTGATCGATGATCAAGAAAGTCCGATCTACCTTCAACTTCCACTCGGCGCCATGGCTGCTTCTAACCATATGGCGGCTTCATAGCTGCAACGTTGTGTGACTCGATAGTCTAGCTTTACGGAATCGCGTGTGCTTCTCTGGCAGTACCAGAATGAGCCACACGTCCTTTTGGTTTGAAGACCATCAAAGTATAAACACAGTCCCTCTTCATCTCAATAGTCTTCGTCGGGGAATTCAAGTTCTGGTTGCTTCTCCGTCGGCGCAATGGCTGAGAATTCGGAACATGCTTCCCTTGATGGCCTTTAGGAGCTACATACTTAGATCAATTGGAAAGCATACACCCCATCTTGCTGCGCCACATAAGCGGTTTTTCCATGAAACTCGATGGTCAGCTTGGAGACAAGGTGGACTGTAGTGGTAGAAGATAGTACGCATGCTTTTGTGTCCCAACCCTGCGAGCAAGCTTTCTGTATTGGACCTTGCTCGATTAGGAGAAACTTATTGCTAGTATAATGAATGCTGTCCTTCCCGTTGCTCTTGAGCAGCTTGCTCCAGCAGCTGTTTGCAGTGACATAGGAGAGCCCGTAGTGTAGAACGGAAACATGGTTGGTAAAAGACTGGAGGGTTGAGAGGTCCTCTTCAAACCCTTGCATCATCGTGCCAAGCTTTATCAGCTTTGTTATTCTTAGTTGCGAGATGGTCTCACACACCATAGTGAGTTGGAGAGAACTGGATGTATGGAGCGCCCCAAATCTGCGACTCCGTTCGTTGAGTGTTGAGGGACATAGGCTTGAATTTTGAAGTCGATTCGATGCCCGGTTGCTATGAATACCAAGAAGCTTTTCCGACAGACCTGCAAATGACATTTGTGATTGATCACTTGTATTGGAAGCCTCCGAAGAATCTTAACGGCGTGATCCTTCGTCTTCCTTTGCTTCACTATCATGTCACATCATATATCACTTCCTATGACTGTCATGCAGAGGGTTAGTGCGCGCGTTGATAGTGCTCCGGCGTTTTCAGACCGAAGACATGACATGTGTACAACTTCCCCATGGGTGATGAAGGTGTGTCTCTCATTTCCGCACCTCTTATTTGATATATCCGAATATGCCATCCCATGAGATACAAGCGTATTTGCGTTTACCACAAGATGCTACGTTGTTAAAGGTAATCACCGTTGGCTTCTTTATGTGAGGTCGCGGAAATCGACACACTTCGGATCTCCCTTCTTCTGACTGACCATTGTGGCATCCTGGGGTAAGCACCTGCTAAGAAACCTGCCTCTAACGTGAACTCCTTCTCAATCTTGACGTCTAATCAGTTCTTCTTCTTAGTTTCTGGACAGTTGTCCCTGCAACTACTGTATAGGTTGTTCAGCACTCGGATCGATCCCTTGGCAGGCTCTAAGACCATCCAACCTAGTTGATTCTATGGCAGTCTGGCTACGTGCCTTTCTTCTACAGTAAGGCTGGTACCTTATCTTATCATTGTGGTTCATCATGCTAGAAATGTGACTAGGTTCATGATGGTCTTGCTCATTCTTCCATTGTTCTTTGAGTTCCATCGTGCTTTGTACGTGTCATTTTAGAAGCGGCGATTAAAGCAGACAATCAAGGAGGAGGAGAAGCAGAAGTACCAAGCATAGTCTTATTGAATTCAGAATATTACGATCGAAAGAGAAGCCTCAGGAGAGGCTGAGAGAACATTAGCAGACTCCACATGGTTTATTTGTCACCATGACCGTCCTTGACCTGCTATACACTAGATCTTAAACTTAGGAACAGACTCAGACTCAGAACCGTCCCGTCCAGACTCGTTCTTCAAACATTGGTCCTCTCCAGCAGTGAACGGAACTTGCGGCCGTCTGGCGCGTGATCTCAAAGTGTGCGCCATCCTCATATTATTTGCGGAGTAATCAGTTTATTAGGTCGAAGACTCGTAGCTCACACTCTTGACGTTCGCTCCTTCTTCCTTTTCCTGCAAAGAGTAGACCCATGCCCATGTGAGTCGCAATAGGGGTTGCGTTTTGACAGTCATTGACGCCTATCTTCATGAAGTCACAGTCTTAAAGACCTCGAGTCCTGGATACTTTTTTCCATAGCAGTTAGGAGAGTTCAGGAAGTCAAAGCTCGGAAAATCCTCTCCATCTCGCACAAGTAACCTTGAGAACTCGTAAGGGGACGAGTGGTGGTCTCTTAAGCTCATTCTTCTTCAAGGAAGCTACTTCAGTGCTTGCTCCCTTATTCTCTTTTTGTGGGAGAGTATCATAGCCGACACTTGTATCTTTGCGCTAGATCGAGAGAGAGAGGATGAGTGCTCATTTTGGATCTAAGGCCATTCCAGGGAGTAGCTTGTTTCTTCAGTTGGTATGGATAGTGAGATTGGCATCATAGGGATTCTTCAATCACAGCAGTTGAGAACCCCCAAAGTTCCTCATCTTCATTGTCATGTTGGCTTGACTATGTGGACTTCCCTATTGCTTGATTCTGCGATAGCTATCGTAGTACGGAGCCCATGAAGTAAGAATTTGACTTTGATGGAATATGAGGCGACGGCGCTAGTTCTGCAGCCAAGGGCGACCAAGCAATAGATTGAATGTGAGTTTTACACGTCCTATACATGGACTTCACCTTTTTTCGATTGGTCCAGTAACATTGTTGAGCATATGACTCCGGAGCTTGTCTCCTTGAATTTCTAGAAGCCGAATGGTTTGAGTATTAGCTTGAAGATCCTATTGCGATCCCAAGCTTTTGAGCAGTCCTTAAGGAGCAAACATTGATGGCAGATCCATTGTTCTACCAAAGTCATTGGAATATACACTGCCCTACACACCACAGTGGGTGAAGGCTTGTTGTGATGGGGCCCTCAGGAGGCAGGTCACGTCAGAGAATACTATGTAAGGTGAAACAGGTGGTTGTTTGAATTAACCACCCTTCTGGGGTTGTCTCGCTCGAGACATTGATCTCAGTGAGAGCTTTGAGGAGAGCTCACGGTGACTCTCGAGTGCGATCAATGCCAAACTTTCAATTCGCTTTGGTTTCTTAAGTTGCTTGATGATGGATTCTCTTCTGCGGTGGATGAGATGTTTGAGTGGTGCAGTGTCATGCTGCGGAGTGGCTTAGACACCCATCCTCGTGAGTACAGCACATCATCTGTGCTTGGGAATATTGGTCTGATTTCTTCTCATTTCTCAGTCATGGCTGAAGTCGCGACGCTTCATAGTTCGTCGTCTCGTCGCTGTCCCATAAGCCATTAACAGTGTCATTGAAGATGGGTGACATGACAGCTTGACCACTGGACAGCAAGGATAGTAGGTCAAAAGTTTCTCTTCACCAACAGAATCATGAGAGGTAGTAAGGGGTGGATGTGATGTTCGCTTTTTTGCACTGGTGGAAGTGGAGCTTCCATCCTTCTACATGTCTTGATCGCATCCTTTAGCTTGAAACAGTCCTCAGTGTGTGGCCTCTGCCTGTGTATTGCAATAGGCTTTGGTCCATCTATCTTTTATCTCTGGGATTGGAGTGGGTCCAATGTGTATCTTCCCTTGCTTTGAGTCGCTCAAGTGCTTAGTGTAAGTCTGCCCAATGAGAATTCAGCTAGGACGGTAGTAACCTGATTCTTGGAAACCAAGGTGCTTGCAGTGCAGAAACATTTGAAAACAGAATGTCTCTCTTGTTGTTGTTCATCTTGGTTTGTTATGATGAGTGTTTCTTTCAATATATCATCCTCAATGGAATACCATGTGTAGACCTGTATCGAAGTATCTAGCCAAATAGCGAAGATGGTTTTTGTTATTTGTTGTAAGTTTGATATGAAAACTTCACATTTAACTTCGGAGAGTATGAACCAGTTGTGCGGCAAGCTTCAATCCATCTAGAGAGGAATGCAGTCAATCAATCTTTCTCGCCTTGTTTCGAATTCAAGTGCGAGAAGAGGTTTGAGTTTGAATGTTCCCTGTAACGAGTCATAAAAGCAAGGGACATCATTCCAAGTTTCAGTCTCTTCTCAGAAAGAGAAAACCATTTCTGATACAACGGGTGCAAGCGAGAGTGGAAGACCTCTCGGTAGAAGCAGAATCGCCCCTTGAGAGACAAGGGCTTAAGGCCTTGGTGGAAACGGGGATCGTCAGATAGAATTGAGGGGATCATTGCGATGAACTTTCAGGGAGTTGGTGGCAGGGAGATCTCATTCTCAGTGTTTTCATAGTAAGTCGCCTCCAAGTGTCTTGTTGAATTTCTCTGTTTTAGCCATTTGCGGCCAGAAGAACGTTGGCGGCGAGATTTCCACCATCTTGCTAGTTGCCACGGATGTCAGGAGGCATCACTTCCTAACGTGTCGTTCATGGAAGGATGAGATAGTCTCAGAACGGTGGTCTTGAAAGGTCCCTTTCGGGATGGGATGGGGAGTAAATGACTCGCTCTCGAACAGCTTTGATTAGCTTGCGAGTCCAAACGTGGGGCTCATGTGATTCTGCCAAGTAACAAGACTACAGATTAATTGGATGCTCCTTGACTCAGAGCATGCATGCCTACATGACCGTCTTCCATATAGCATGAACTAAGCAATTCTATGAATGCATGGTCATCCTTTTCCCTTTTTATTAATTTTTGTTTTTTTGTTTTTTTTGGAAAAAGATGACTTTACAAGTGAGGTAAATATGCAAGTATGTTGATCCTAGTCTAACTAACAGACGGTCATGACTATATGCTTATGTGATGCGTTAAGTCATACGTACAAGCTAAGTCCTAAGATCCATATGCACTTCAAGTAACCCGAACATATGATCGATGAGTTCAAACCACCTAGGGTCCAGTTCTAGGCACTGATGGTCGGCTGGTGTATCAAAAGATGTACCATGCCTAAAAGTAGAGTTGGCCAGTTTCACCGCTAGCAATAGCGATGTATGGCCAAGATACCTCTTATCACGCATCAGTAACACGTGCACACAGCGCATGGGCGGGAGACTTGCCTTAGCCATTCGATCATTAACACATGCAACAAGTAGTATCCCCCTTAATGGTTAGTCTCGAGCAAGAACATGCCATATCGAGGACCAAGGTGCTAAGTTGTGACCTTATGCGGGTCACATGCAAAATGCAACAAATCATAAACATAATGATGGAATTACGAGACTTTTGCAGTTGTCCACTCACCTAACGGTATCCCCAGTGAAGTCGCCAATTGTTAGGACTGGGCGCGCCCTCTGCTTAGCGGTGCGCGCGGCTTGGTCACACGAGGCTTTGCGTAGGCTTGAGCCACGGAACCCGCACGTGAGTGCGTTGGGTAGGTTGTCGAGTAAGGGAGTCGCCACGTGCCTATGAAGGTTTTCAGGACGCCCGAAACGTTTGGTGCCAATTAATGCCCCGTTTGATCCAGTAACCAGTTCGTGGTCGGGACATGTAACGAATCGATCTGTAATCCATTCGCCCGCATGTAGCGGCCTCTATCACGTCTCATTGCAATTCCATTCATCACGGTTATTGAATGCACGTACTTACTTTTTTAGCACCTTAGAAGCGTACACCTAAAGTACTATGAGAATGTGTTCTATTATGCACAAGAGACTACTAACCTAGAAATGTGACCACTTGCGTTAATAAATTAAACAGGTGCCTAAAACGGTTGTCCATAATTTCTCTTTAAGTGATTCACATAATTCGGTCATTATTAGCAGATATATACAAATGTATACCAATGCGAAGTATATGACTCAAACATATATACAAAATTTCACTAATCTGCAAACAAAACAAAAGTTAGTTCGTATAGAAAGCAGCAAAAGAATTCCGCCTTGGATCGTATACAAGGACAAACAAACAAGTGTTAGTTCGTATAAAAGCGAGCGAAATGAACTTCCGCTGAATCGCTATACAGGATAGAATCGTTAGTATGACAAGTGATATAATAATGACAAATGAAAAAAGGAACGAAAAACAATGAAACATGAAACTTAATGACATCCTACATTTTACATGAACAATCAATAGTGAGTTTCTACATTGGTTATTAGATGAAACTCGTAATAGTTATTAATAGATTGAGAAAAGGTATGTTTAGTGGCGAGTAATCTCAGAAATAAACCTCGTTTTGCTTGTTTATCGACAGCATCGATGCTGTAACTCAGAACAAATTATTTAGAGTTTTGAGTAGAGAAGAATACGCAGTTAGGGACGAGAGAGAGCGGTGAGATGATGTTCGGAATAGGCAAGGCAGAGTATTTTGGCACGAGGGGAAAAATGAGGGAAAACCCTGCGTTATCGCAGGAGAGTGCGTATACCGCAGGGCTGCGATATACACGCGAGGAAGCCTGCGTAACCAGGTCCTGTGTATATATCTTCGCTGATTTTTGATTTCCTCCGTTCTTATTTCCTATACGTGATTGCTTGGTTCGATGCACCTAGACCCTTGCCTCCAAGCAAGGGTTCTAGAGTGTCTAGAAGGTTCACGTTTCCGGAGTATTTTCTGGTATTTTGTATTTTTTGTATTTTCTGCGTTAAAACTTATAAAATCATAGAAAAATAAAGAATCAGAAAATTATCTAACTGTGAGCTCGAATGTGAAGAATGTGATGAAAGTGGAAATTATGGATCACCAATATAAATTATTTTAAAAATCCTAAAATAGAAAAGAAACCTAAAATAGAAATAATTAAAATAAATAAAGAAAATGTTTTTGCCCCTTTATTTGTCTTGCTCAATGTCGAGTATGACCCAGTATTTTACAACTTTGTGAGTTCAAGCATCTTTTCTAAGTCGAACAATCGAGACCGGTATTTCATCACTGTTACTCTTTGGGGGACATTTTAGGTGTCTACAGGTTTTGATTCGGTTTATTTGTAAATAATGAGGATGGCAATCTTGTAATTAAGCAGCTTGGTTTAAATTAGAAAATAGCAGAGTATTTAGGGGAGAATCCTAATTTTTAATTTTTATTTATTCTTCTTTTTTATCAGAATAAGAGACTCCAGTACGTATTGTGGAACCCTAGTTTGGCTTTGATAGTAATTCATTAATCATTCATCAATTGTAATCATTCTGTTGTTAATTTTTCTTCTTTATTTTTTTCTTATTGCTTCCATTGTTGATACTCTTGATTATGTCTTTATTGTTTTAGGGTTTTTTTTTGCTTTTAATGTTATACACTTTTGTTTATGTCTTCTCCAATTGCAATCATGTGTTTAATTTAATATGAGCGAGTAGTCAAATTTCTAGAGCGTTGGGGATCTATAGAATATGATGATTTATAACTTGGTTTGATTCAATTCATGCTTGGCTTTTACATTCAAATTCCTTAGATTGTTATTCATGTTATCATTTCGTCAGCCCGACTTAATTGCATTATTATTGATTAGTCACAAGTCTCTAGATCTAGCGATTGAGACTTAGAACAAGATCAACATCAATAGGTAGAACGAGACTTTCCTAGGTCGAGAGATACGGTTAGGAGTGGTTCTATGGTTCAATTGATTCGAGAGAGCTTTGATCCTGTTTGATTATGCCATGTTATGAATTGTTGATGCCAATTTGCTGTCAATTACTGCTATAGTGAACCATAGCTCTAGATTCTTTAATTATATAGTTTAATYTCTTYTGTTAATMATTGTYWTTAGTCTTAGTTAATCWTAATCACAAACCARCGTTTCTYTTGTTAGTTTAGATGCTTTTAYTCAATTAGTYAGTAGTTGTTGTTTCCTCGTGGATACGATCCTGTTACCACTAGCTGCAGGTTAGTCTTAATAGGTATTTTTGATAGGTACGCGACAAGCCTGTCAAGAACCCAATCAAACAAGTCTGAGTTGAAAATTTTGCTAAACGTTCTTCGCATAAATACATGAACACATGCCAAAGTTCAAACATAAAAATTAAAGGAAAAATTAACAGGTATAATCCAACCTTTCAGTGGTCTTCCAAAAATAAACCGACCTTTCGATTATCCCAGAATAATCTGACCTTTGTAATGTATCTTCCAAAAATGTACCCAATGACTTGCAACATGTACAACAGGTTAAAAATTAGATTTAATTTTTTTCCATTTTTTAAGTCAAAGCCCATAATCATTCTCTCCTCATTCTCACTCTGTTCTCTCTCTCTCTCTCTCTCTCTCTCTCTCTCTATCTATCTCTCTCTCTCTCTCTCTCTCTCCCTCTCTCTCTCTCTTCTCCTCTTTTTCCTTCTCTCTCCTCTTACTCGTGTCAGCTGCACCCGAAATTAGAGCGCACAAGAAGCTCAAACCCTAACCTCCTCGTAGGGCTAATTCACTATGTGCGGCTGGAGGTGATGGTTCATTGGATGGTTCTGGGATCGTAGAAGTGGGTTGGTGGTTTAGTGTGACGGGTTGGTGGCGTGGTGCGAGGGGAGACGTCCTGCTGCAGCAGTGGTCATGGTGGCGGTTTACACGGTGGTTCAATTGAGAAAGGGATAAGGAGGAGAGAGAGGGGGGAGGTGGTTCATGGATGGGTGGTTTGAGGTGATGAGGGGTGGTCGTGGTTGAGGTGGTGAAGGGTTGGTGGTTGTGGGTGGTTGTGGTTTGAAAGGCTTTGATTAGTGGTGGTTGAGGTGATTAAGGGTGGTGAGTGTGTAGTTGTGCGTTGGGTGGTGGTGAAGGGTGGTTCATGTGTTGGGGGTTTTTGGTGGTTGTGGTTTGAGGGGTTGTGATCGGTGGTAGTTGAGGTGATGAGGGGTGGTGAGTATGCGACTGTGGGTTGGTGGTGGTGAGGGGTGGTGGTTATGGGTGACAAGGCAGGTGTCAGGTGTTGAGGTGGTGGTGGCAGATGGTTGTGGTGGTAAGTAAGGGGTGGTGAGGGATGCTAATTAGTTTAGGTTTAATTATAATTTTTTGGGATTTTTCCTCAGGTACCCCTGAGGTTTTGCTTAATTCCTCAGGTACCCCCGAGTTTTTAGAAATGCCTCAAGTACCCTTCACCTCTGAGATATTAGCTGAAATACCCTTAATGAGACAATTTCCGTTAAAATCTCTAGCACCGTTAGTCTATTATCCCTAATATAACTTTCTCCTCCATTAATCACCCATTTTCAAGACTTCAACCTCCATACTCATCTTCAACCTCTCGTCACCATTACAATCAGATTGTCACCATCACCTACAGTGGCTGCTACAGTGGATGTAAGTTTAGTTCCTTTGAAAATCAATAATAATGCAAGTGAATATACACGAGAAGAATTAACATAAATATTGGAAMAAATTCCTTCATTGATTTAGGAAAACAATTATAACTTTAGTTACATTAATAATTTCAATACGAAAATCTCAACCACAACCCTAAATTGCAATTGACAACATACATCAATCCCAATTACCTTCAATTACAATTTCTCACGAACTTGTAGCAAATCCAACAAACATCAAAGCTACGATTTTGACAAAATTCATGATTGAAGATTCGATCCATGACATTTCGTCCCTCAACAACTCAAGCTCTTGTTTTATAATGCTAATTGACGAAATTTGCATTTCTTTGGATTTTCAATTTAATACGAAAGAATAGAGGTTTACCCTTGCATTTAGGTGGGATTAAATCCCACTCACTCACATGGGATTAATTGGACAAAGAAGGCAAAATCATGAATAAGATATGAGAGCGATGAAGAATGACAAACCAATAAGAAAAGTGAATTGGGAGTAACAGTGACAAATGAATAAAAGAACAAGAGGAACGCATAAATCAATAATTTGTGGTTTTTGATAATTTCATTTAAACAGTCAATTAGGGGATGGCGATGGCTGCTACAGTGGTGAGAGGCGATTTGGGGGGGGGATTTGATCTGGGTAATCGTACATTGAAGAATGAAGAAGAGAGAGGCGATTTGGGGGGGGAATTGATCTGGGTAATCGTACATTGAAGAATGAAGAGGGGTGTTGAAGATGGGTTAAATTAGGTTTTAATTAGTTTAATTAGGGGTTAAACACTAACGGCGTTAGTTTTCCATCCATAATAAGGGTATTTGAGTTATTTTGTCTAACCTCGGGGGTACCTGAGGCATTTCTAAAAACTCGGGGGTACCTGAGGAATTAAGCAAAACCTCAGGGGTACCTGAGGAAAAATCCCTAATTTTTTTAGTTAATTTAGGTTTAACTTTAATTACACCAATCACTCAGTGACACATGGCAATTAACCTGTTCAATAGTTCACCATTCCTCACCAATCGGTTAGGGTGCATTTTTGGAAGATAAGCCCCAAAGGTCGGATTATTCTGGGATAATCAAAAGGTTGGTTTATTTTTAGAAGACCACCAAAAGGTTGGATTATACCTGTTAATTTTTCCAAAATTAAATACAAGCATAATGGGCAACCATCACCAAGCGGATGGACTACAGCTACCGATGTCCTACAAATGTACAAAATGCAGACAAGTAAGCTGGACAAAAAAAAGCAACCAACAGTTGGCGCATACAAAAGACAAGGGGAATCATCAAAACAACGGACTAGCTAACAGCCGAGGACCTACAACTTTCCGGTGATGGCTGCCCGAATCCTTATTGATCGTTTACCTTTGTTTCCGGGTCCAAATCTTCAATAAAGACATTCGAGTTGGAGTAGGACATTGTTGGAGCACTGGCCATTTTCTCGGCTTCGCCATCTTTTTGGGCCTTCATTTGAGCTTTCCTCTTGGCCAAAAATATCTTCTCTGCAGCCAAAGCCCTGTCATAATCAAGACCCTCCAGTCTCCGACAGCTCATGCACTCTTTCAGCAGGGTAATTGGGATCGGCGTGGAAAGACATCCTCATGCAGGCCTTCCACCCCGAATCATAGCCCCTGTCCTCCGTTGTAGCCACATCCTCGGACAACCCATGCACCTTTGCTTTTAGTTCCTCCTCTCATGCATTGCCTTCGGCCATCTCCTCATATAACCCCTTCATATGAGAAATCAGCAGCTGGTTCTCAGTCTCCAGCCTCTTGGTGGTCCGACGGTGGTTCCACATCATTTTGGACATCCACTTGCCTAGACTCACCACCAACTTCTTCTGGGCCTGAGCGAACCAACCCTTGTATTCCTTAATAACGTTCTCGCATTCTTTGGCGAAGATGGAATTAGAACTACGACAAGCGTCCAGGTCATTGTTCATCTTTTCCTTAAGCTGCTCGTATTCCAGACTAAGAGTAGTCCATTGGGCTTTGTCTGCGGCCAGATCCTTCTCTATCTGCTCCATGTATGTCTTTGTCCAATTCCTTTCGGTGAGTCTCCTGGTAATGTTCTTGAGCAAACTCTCGTTGCTTGGAGAGGTCGATCTACCTTTAGTTCGGAGACTCTGTTCTGCAGCCGTAAGATTTCTTCTTGATCCTTTTCTGTCGTCTCTGCCGACAACACTAACAAGACCCCAAAAAAAGCCATAGTAGAACAGTGAACATACCTCCAACAGATGATGTTGTAGCTCGAGTTCTGGTTTCTTTTCCTCGGCCATAGGCACATTAAGCCAAGAGGTAGTTTACAGTATCACCTGCCTAGCCCTATCGGATGGCCTCAATATCGACAGGTCGCCCACGAAGGACATCTTTTGCCGGCACTGCATGATTGTGTTCCTCACGGGTTCGGGAACCAGTATCTTACCCATTTCATACAATGGGTCCCCAAAGGTTGCGAGCGCCGAAAAAGTGATCCTAGACCAAACACCTTGATTGACCTCCTCCTCCAAATTGATGTTGGAAAGGAGGTCATCTGATCGGGCAGCCACCGACTCGTTGTCTAGCCCCATGGCCTTCTCCAAGTCCTGCAAAGTCTGCTTCTACTTCGGTTCGCCTTGTGCAGATGTGGAGGGGCCGACATTTTGGAAGGACGGGACTTCGAGTTGGTTCGTCAGTTGCTGACCCGACAAGCCCACCTCCTCATTATCCTGCACTGATCCCCCGGGCCACAATGTTGAGCTCCGGGTGGGAGCAGCCTCGGGATTCTACACCAGGAGCTTAAAGATCGGATCGGTGGTGATTGCAGTATCCACCGGTGCACTTTCTTTAGCACCCACCGTCTTGGTCTCGGCCGGTGCACTTTCTTTGGCACCCATCATGTCGACGGTTTGCATCAGGGAAATCCCTGATGCATCTGGCGCACGAAGGTAGGATAAAGGAAAGTCGTCCTCATCATCGTCCTCTACCACAACCCTTCGTCGATGCTTCACTAGAGTCGATTCAGCCTGCTCCACCTTTCTCTTCCTTGATGAACCTGTCATGTCAGCTTCAGGTCTAAGTTTGGACAAGGTTGAATCGGGAATGACARGASTCAYAGAATCAACGGCAGTAAAGACAGAGGTCGGGGCAGAGTGATCCTTTTATGCCTCCTCTGAGATCTCTCGGCTCAGGTCTTCAGATCCTTCCCTTGCTGGTTGAACGGGAATAGTAATCGACTCCTCCGGGACCTTGTAGTCAAATTCAGAATTCGAAGATGACTGCAGCGTTAAGTACGTAAATAAAAGGAAAAGAAGGCAAGGGGGAAAAAATAATAATAATAAAGCAGAGAAAACGACACATAAAAAATAGGGATTTTTCCCCAGGTACCCCTGGGGTTAAGCTTAATTACTCATGTACCCCCCAGTTTTTTTTAATTCCTCAGGTACCCCCGAGGTTTCAGAAAATAGATGAAATACCCTTAATGACCAAAAATCCGTTAAATAATTTAACACCGTTARTTTATAACCTTAATTCAACTAATTAACACCTAATTCTACCCCTTAACCCCTACTTAACCCCCTCTTTATCCCTTAACACTCCACCTTCCTTCCATCTTTCTCTCCTCCATTGTTAAATGCTATTACTGTAGTTCGACCACAACCAACTTTCCTTTCCTTTGCTTCTTTCTTCCTCCTTTTTTTCTCTCTCCTCCATTGTTAAACCTCCATAAGCAAACCCTTCTTTCACATAATCAAACGACAAATTCTTGAGGTTCTCAATCAGCACTTGAGGTGAAAATTTTGAAGTGGGGTTTTCAGCATACGCACATTTAACAGGTTTAAGCAAGTGGGTACGCCTAATATGAGCAGAATTCAACGAAACAGAAGAGAAAGATGATAGCTTTACCGTCGTAACCGACAAAGAAACAGAAGAACGTCTTTCGCACACCAAGTGTTTGTTGAAATGCCTAGCTGAGATTTTGTTGTTAAATTGGAAACCCAGATGGAAGTTGGTTGAGTATAGAGCAGCTGATGGAGTGCCCATTGGAGGAGAGWGWWAGAGTGTGTTTMTGAAGCTGTTGATGTTATGATAGATRTGCACTATACTACTGTAAGCAGAAGTTCATTMTGAGAATCGAAGAAAAGGAATAGAGATACAATTGATTTGCACTTTAATCCTCTACTAGACTACTGCAGTACTCAACAGTCAAAACCGTACAAGTTTTTGTATGTGGAATGAGTTTGATTATGGAGGTTTAACAATGGAGGAGGGAGAAAAAAAGGAGGAAGAAAGAAGCAAAGGAAAGGGAAGTTGGTTACAGTAATAGCATTTAACAATGGAGGAGAGAGAAAGATGGAAGGAAGGTGGAGTGTTAAGGGATAAAGAGGGGGTTAAGTAGGGGTTAAGGGGTGTAATTAGGTGTTAATTAGTTGAATTAAGGTTATAAACTAACGGTGTTAAATTATTTAACGGATTTTGGGTCATTAAGGGTATTTCATCTATTTATTGAAACCTCGGGGGTACCTGAGGAATTAAAAAAACTGGGGGGTACATGAGTAATTAAGCCTAACCCCAGGGGTACCTGGGTAAAAATCCCTAAAAAATATCACTCACCAGGACATCGGACTCTTGTGGCTGTTGAGCCCTCGCTGCACCACTTGTAGATGCTCCACCAACTGGTCTGGCCTGAAAGGTTACAGATCTGATCAACGAAATCTCCAACGTAAGGAATAAGTACACAATCTTTTTGTCACACCCATACCTGATCGCCTTCACTCTCCGATGAAATGTACACGTGAGCTTCCACTTGACGGGCACAGTCGAAGGGGTCAACTTTATCCACAGTGCTTTTCTATGCGGCAATGCTTTGCTCGGTCACTTCCCTTCGGCTACTGAACAACTTTGGGATCTTAAAATTGTCCGACCCAATAAAAGGGTGCTTCTTTGTCACTACTCGCAGCTCTGTAATCCCAAATAGGTTGTAGTTGATCCCCGCCTCCACTTCGGGAGCTGTCAACCAATAGACCCAAGTGTTAGACGTAGTGTTAAAAAGAAAATAAATGCTACAACATACAAGAAAAAAAAAGAAAGCGGCAAAACAAAACATGTATGTAGTTGTCCCATAAGCATATAACTGATGGCACCCCAACCGAACATCGATGGCATGCTCTCCTAGATGATGTATCTGTAGTCCGGCAGCCAGTGTTTCGGGGCCTTATAAGATGACCCCAAAGCAAAAAATTTCAACTAATTCCCATCATCGGTAGATCTTTTTGAACCCAAATACTTCATATTTGCGTATGGTCTCGTACACTTTAGTGGTGCTCCGAAGTTATGGGGATGGGTCGACCTCATTGGCACTCGAACCCAAAAGAAGTCGAGGTACCAGTTCTTGTCAGAATCTTGGTAAGGGAACATAGTACAAAAACCCGATTTACTGTTGATGCACCAGTATCCCTTCTGCTTCATTTCGGGTTCACACCAATGTATGCATCTCATCGAATGCGAACAAGGAGGGTGTGAACCCTATAAATATACATACCCATACATAAGAAATGATACGCCATACACTTAATGACGTCAGTTGTGTCAGGCAAACATTATAACCGTCCAAAACCGAAGTTATGAATGGGTCCAGCGGGAATCTCAAACCATACTCTAGGTGTTGAACATATTATCCGACATATGTAGGATTCGGATCGGAGGGGGGATGGGTGATTCTATCATTGGCTTCGGGCACTCTCAACTAATACCTGTCCTCCTCCATCACTCCGTAAAAGACCTCGGCGATCTTGTTCATGTCACGGGTCGTCACAAAGTTTTGGGAACATCTCTTCTCCAAAGCACCGGAATACTCCTCCTACACGTCGGGAAAAAAAAAAGTCGAACGCCCGTTCATCTCTGCCCGATATACTAGCCCCTATCGGGGGCAATAGATCGGAGGGGGACTGCACTAATTACCCCCTGATTTGGTGGGCCCCAGCCATGTCACTTTAGTGGTCTGGGTAAGCTGAGGACAAACACATGATATGAATCGGGTAACCTCTCCCCCACTTAGTTCGGGGTCCTGTACTGCTTGTCTATCCCTTCGGGGAGCCATTTATAAAGTAAAAAGAGGGGAGAAGAAGAAAACAACAACCACCAACACAACCCACCCAAGAAGCCAATGAAATACACAAGCATAGATCCCATCAGAAAAGACAATCGGATCAAGAAAAAATACCTTCTTCGGACGCGGAAAAAGCCGACGAATCAGGATTTGTAACTCACGCGCTTCGACGCTCTCTGTATAGATCGGAATTTGAAAAAGGAAATCAGGGGTGTCAAAGGACAACACTTTCGTCGAAAAGGAGGAAAGAGAAATGAACAGAAACCCACCTACCAAACCCATTATATACCATGCACCCTTTCCCCTCCCACTCGACACGTGGCACCCTCTCAGCCAAGCAATCTTTTCAAAACATGCTTTCCCGCCCAAACACTAATCTCACCCGCTTTTTCACTCCCTCAAATTAAACCGGGTCTAGGGGGAACAAGTTGTATGGGTATAGACCCATTAACTAAGGCCCAGCCCAAATCAATCCAAGCTCACACCCCATATAGAAATTTGGGCCAACCAACACCCAAACCAAGCCCAAAACACACTACACGGCGGTCTACACCTATATATACATGACTCCACATACATACGCAGGTACAAAATACAATACTCACACTCTCTCTACTTTCTCACTCTAAGTACAAATCTACTCAATTGTTCACTAAAAGTACTAACTATGCAAGTTCGAAGAAAATCTACTCAGTTAATGTTCACATTAGTAACAGCATCTTATGTATGCCTATGCAAGTTCGAAGAAAACGCACTGGTTGAATAGTTTGACAGAACTATATGTTTTTTTTATTAATTTTTTTTGCCTGGATGTTGTGTCCAACTTTTAGTAGTAACTAGTGGCACATGGCGCGCACATGCGCGCCGTGTTCCACGTGAAAATTCATTCTAAATAATGTATTTGTTTGTATATCCAATTAGCAATTCAATGAATCTTTAATTGCTTTGAATTTTTTCTTTTAGTTGTTTATTTACCCCTAAAACACTAAAATTGAAATGTTACTTATGGAACAAAYTATATCTAAATTATAAYTAAATGTAGTAAATTTATACATGTGTTGCKTTCCATATGAAAATGTTAGACAAGCAATGTCTAACTCGTACATTTCATAATTAATTAGCTAAAATTTTGCATGTTTTTCCTATTCAATAAATCACGTACCAAATTTGCATACTAATTCGATGAGAAATTGTAGCTCCTCATTTCAATACAATAATTATCTAGGCCATAAAAAATCATTATCTAGATGTCCATTTTTTTTTCAAAAAAGTATAGATATAACTCAAAAGCACAGTGATTTGAAACATTATCAAGCATAGCATCATCACATCTTCATCTTCTGCATAAGAAGCAAGGAGTTGCCTTTGTAACACCAAATCGAACACCACTTAAGTCTGATATTGAATGAATAGTAATCCTATGAAACTTCATCGCTCATAAGTTGAAATCATTATGTTATTTATGTTGCATTTCTTTCTTTAGGGGTTGACTCCCATTATCATCTTGTGTTCTTTCTATTAGATTTTTTCCTCAGAGAGATGACTTATTCTCATCATTACCTCATATTAATAATATTACTTTCTTCAAGTTTTCGCTTCACATTTTGTATCTTACATGCAAACCTATATATTAACATCTACATTAATTTGATTTTCTCCTTTCTATCAATATTTTCAAATATTCTTTGCAAACCTTGTTATAAGGCGATTTGTCCTTCTAGCAACTCTGTCATTGACACCTTCCCTTAACTTCTAGAACATCCTTATATATTTTTGTAGGAAAAATGCAACAAACAATTGCATCATTTTTTCGTGATTATCACCCATTATGATAAATCGAGTTTGAGTTAGTTCAATTTAGAAAAAATAAATTTGATTTAATTTCAATATCATACGTACCCCTATTATATAAGTTACAGAAAGAAACGATATTGGAATAGAGAAGAGTGAAAAGAAAATTTCCTCATAAATTACTACTTAATCTTCTTTCTTTTGTTATTTTTCTCATCTTTTCTTTCTATCAGTAGGAATTCGATCACAACATCAAAATAATTTCAATTGACATTAATTGAGTTAACTACGTATGACATTAATCTTCAATTCAGCACACATACTTAATAAAATGAAGGAATCAGATATTAGCATGACAACAACAAGTCTTACATCACAAAATGTTTAGAGGTCAATAGACATAATCATATAGAAACAATCACATAACATCAACAACATAAATTCTCTTTCTCTTGTTGAACACACTTTATTCTTCAAAGTCCCAAAAACTATCGTCTTTCAACCACTCTCATCAAATTTACTTTGTCTTTCCTTGCCCCACATATTCCTCC
>SNQN01011716.1:7407-18117 GCA_008642245.1 Bassia scoparia | reverse complement strand
ACCAATTGGATGATACCTCTAAAAAATCAATTAAATAACAATGAAGTAATTTATCATATGATTGTTAATAATTTATACACAATGATGCAAAATATTTTTTGTGTAATTTTTTGGCAAAGTCTTAGGTGCATCGGGTGCACAATAAATTTATTGTGCACCAGATTAGAGTGACCATTTTGGTCAATATAGTAACCCTTTTGAACAATATAATGACCATTATTATTTATCACTATATTAATTTAAAGTGAATAATGGGTCACTATATGGAATAAAAGGATTACTATATGTTTGGTGCACAATAAATTTATTGTGCATCCGATGCATACAAGAACTTCTATTCTCAAAACAATTTAAGAAGGAAAAATTAAAAGAGAAAGTAGTAATAGTTACGATCAACTTAAATTTTCAAAGCACATTTATTAATTTATATTCAATATTTTTTAAAATATAAATGCAATCGTTAATTAACTTGAGTTTGTTTTTTTGGCAGAAGAGACAACAAAGTTAATTACCTTTCCTAGCTTTAACAGCTAGGGGTGAGCACCGGTCCAAGATCGGACCAGAACCGAAAGGACCGGAAACTCAGAATCCAGAATTTTTTCGAACCTGGACCGGACATGAATCAATTTCAGTCCAGACCTGGACCGGACCTGTTGGACATGTTTCAAATTTTTTCCCTATTTTCATTTGAAAAATTCAACAAAAGCACTTATGGACCTGTTGGACCTGCTGCACTTGACTTAGTTTAGAGCTTAATCTTAGAACATATACATGCATACATAACATGCATTCTAAGTTTCTAACAATCCAAACTAACAATGTGACTTAGCTTAAAAAAATAGTACTTTTATAAAAATTCCAGTCTAGACCGGAAAATTCCGGTTTTGGACCAGACCAGAAAATCGGAATCCCATATTTTCTTGGACCTGGACGTGGACCGGAATTGACGGTCCGGTTCGGTCCGGTCCAAATTCCGAACCGGTTTTAGGTCTAGACCGGACCTATGCTCAGCCCTATTAACAACTAGTACATGGGCTGAATTAATCTGAATCCTAGAGACCTTACAGAACTTAATAAAAACTGAAACAATTACAAATCCAAAGTAAATCCTCGACAATACTCTTACATTCCCTCACCGTAGAAGCCAGGTTGTGAAGGAAATTGATTATGGACAAAGCATTAGTGTGGACTTCCACTGAGTCACATAAACCTTTAATCTTCTCCAAGTCATAAAGGTTGGCAAGTAGTTCAACTTGAGTAGAATTAATGGCATGCACTGGGTGTCCTTCTTTGAGAACAAATAGGTTCCGTGCATCATAGATACACCACCCAATGGTTGTCCTGTAATGGTTGTTGTGCTTGACCATCCAGGCACCATCAATGATGAGTTTCCAAGTCGGCCTCACGGGGGCACGACCTAGACTTCATGTTAAAACAGACAATTTCTGAATCCCTACCTCCAAAGCTTTATCATGTTGTCCCTCGACATCATTGGCGAAACAAGAGTACCAACTTCGTAATCCCCCTTTGATTATCTGTATGATGTTGTTGGGATTACGCTTAGCATTCCTTAACATGATGTCATTCTTGTGGTTCCAAATTGCCCAGTAGGTCACTACCAGTACTATGTGGCTTTCGCCCTTGTTTTTGAAGAGGTAATTGAACCAGTCAATGAACCATTTACCAAACTCTACATCCTTGCTACAATTCAGTTGCAATCCCAAGGGGCCAACTTTCCAAATGTGTTGAGCCACCACACAGTTTTTGAACAAGTGTGAAGTGTTTTCCTGATGTTCACAGAAGACACATCTAGTAGGCACTTCAATTCCACGTTTAGTAACGTTATCGCGTGTAGCTAAACACAATGGACCAGTTTCCACGTAAATCGTCTCTATTTTTCCAACATTCTTTCTTTCTATAGGCTTGTCCAGAAGCTGGAAATTAAATAAATTCCCCCCTTACATCAACTTGTAGCTTCCTTAACATCAAATTGTACGCTATCTTTGTACTGTAATTCCCATGTGAAGTTTCACCCCTCTCAACTTTGTCCGAACTATTGAACTTTGGAAGATAAATGGAAAGAATATCTCTGGCTGTTGTAGACGGAAAAGCTCTCCATATCATAAGAGCATTCCAAACACCATTTTCTTTGATTAGCTCCCCCATCCATTGTGGTCTTGTTTCTTCAAAATTGTCTTTCAAGTGAATGTATCCCTTAGCGGTCCATTTGTCATCCAAAATTCTGACTTGCTTCTCGTTCCCAACTCTGTACACAAACCCTTCCTTTAACTGTTCAACTCCTTTAGCCATACTCCTAGCACAGTTTGAGGCTCCATTAGGGAGTTTCCTAGTATTTTCGTTGTGATAAATGAGTTTTTGTTTTTCTGTAACATCACTATGCTCATTAGGGAGTTTTGATTTTGATGAATCCTCCAAGCTTGTTTACCAATCAAAGCATAACTCATGGCTTCGATATTTTTTAGCCCAATGCCCCCTTCCTTTTTTCCCTTCTGCAAAGTAGACTATCTGGCCCAATGAATTCCATTCCCCCCCCGGGTTTTTTGCCTAATTGAATTACAAGAATGTAGAGTTCAGTTTCTTTAACACTAGTTTCGCCAAAAGGTAGATGGCCATGATATGGCTGGCTAGGGAAGACATAATGGAATTAATAAGCACAGCTTTACCCGGTTGGCTTATATGAGTATGTTTCCAAGAAGTAATAGTTTGGATAACCTTGTCACAGATAAAACTAAACACTCCCGTTGTAGTTCTACCATCAACATCCAAGGGACATCCCAAGTAGTTCCCAAGCTGGTTACATAATTGTACCCCCACAGGTTCCCTTAGGATCTCCCGTAATTTCGCAGGGGTGTTTTTTACTGGAGATAATATGTGATTTGTTGAAATTAACCATTTCCCCTGATATAGCACAAAAACCTCCATCGATGATTTCACGCATTTTTCTGCAACTTGCTTCATTTACCTTGAAACAAACTAGAGCATCATCGGCAAAGAACAAGTGGTTGGTAGCATCACCATTCCAAACATAGCTCGATTCCTTTAACCAACTATAGGGTTTCATAAAAGATTAGCTTTCTAGAGAGAACTTCTATGCACAAGAGAAAAAGGCAAGCTGAGGGAAAAAGTTGGAGGGAAATTTGGGAGGGAAAACTTAGAAGGTGAGAATTGTTTTAGTATTAGTATATAAATTTCCATTGAAAATTGTACTAACTAGTACTCTCTCTGTAACATATTAATTGCAACGATTAGACATTTTTCCTCTCTATTTTATGTCAAAACGTTGCAATTAATACGTTACAGAGGGAATATTTGCTAAAGGTAGGCATGGGCCGTGCCAAGATGACCCACATACTAAGCCTGCAAGCGGCCTAGTGCTTAGACGGGTCGTGCTTATATAGGTCAAGAGTAATGGCATGTCGTGTCGGGCTCGTGCCAAGTTTCTAAAAATGAAGCCCATGTCAAGTTGGGCCAACCATGTGTCTTACCTATAATTCTTTATATTTTTATATATTTCTTACTAAAAAGAGTATGCTCACGTGCAACTCGGCCCACGTGCTTGTGCCAATTGCATAAAATGTTGTCCACGACCCGTTGGCATGCCTCACATATCGTGTCGTGTAGACAGTAGGCTCGTGCCAGGTCGTGCTAGTCATCGTGCTGGCTCGACCGTACCCTTGTATAGTTCTAAGTATTTTGTAGTTGTTATCACGATCAATGCCCATGTTATATGAAATTAGATTTTTTTCGCGCGGTTCGTGCTTAGTTATATAAACTAGATGATATCACAGGCAATGCCCGTGTTATTAGAGACGACAATGGGTCCTATACTCGACCCACACTTGTTGGACCAAGACCCATTTATAAGGGTCCGGATCCAAAAATTTTAGACCATTGGATCTGGGTCGAGTCTATGTCCAAAGAGGAATGGGCCGGGTCCAAAAAACATCGGACCTATACACGACCCATGGACCCGTTTAATAATATATATATATATATATATATATATATATTATATTTTTCTTTCAAAACCCTAAACTTTGTTATATGAATTATACAACCGTTTTCTTTCATTTCTAAACAAAACTCTGCCTTTCTAGCTTCTCTAGTCTTCTTCCTTATTTTCCATTCTCAAAAATTTATATATTTTGCTGACAACTTATGTATTTTGATGATGAGAATGTGTGAACAACTTGTAAATTGTGATTTTGTGTTTGTTATTCCAACGGTTTGTAATATGCTACGATTTTATGAAGTATTTTTTTTTAATATTTAAGCGATAGTCGTCACTAGTACGAACATATAAAATAAGACAATTCAAAACAATTAATTGAATTCAATGTCCGATTTAAATATAAAATTAAGAATGATCCATTTAGGACTCTTAGACCCCTCAAACACACAAGGTCTGGGTCCAAAACTTGCAATCCCAACATAACTGGATTCCCAAAAAAAAAGGATTGGACATGGGCAGACTTGACCCGACCCTACACTATCTTTACGTGATAAAGGTAAAATTAAAATTGTGAGAAAATCAATTAAGGAAAATTCTGATATGCAGAATTATTTTTGTTAAATATTTTTATTCATTGTACTTCCTCCAATTTTTAATGAATTGTGCATTTACTATTTGTGGGGAAAAAAATAGAAATAATGTATTATAATGTGTGTGGGGTCAAAAATTAAAAATAGATTGGAGAGAGTGTGAAAAGGGAAAAATGTAATGGAAAGTGAATAACGTAAGGGAATGAAGGGTTAAAAAGCAAAAATAGGTTGGAGAGAGTGTATCCAAATAGTATAAAACACAATTCGCAAAATATTAAAAAAGGACTAATGAGAAAATTGCACAAAATACTTCATCTGTAACAATTTAATTGCAACTTTGGTTTGGGCACGCTTTTTAAGGAAAAAATTTAAGGGGATAAACGAGCAAATTAGGAAAAATACTTTTAACACAAACAAGAATAAGATTATATGTTACTAGTGTTAAAAGTATTTTATCTAATTTGCTCGTTTACCCATTGTTGGCGTGTGCCCTTGTCGGGTCTATGTTCTATATTGATTTTGAATTGTGGGCTTGAGCCACTGATCCCGCACGTGAGTGCGTTGTGGTGTGTTGTCGATAGAGGGAATCGCCTGTAATATCCGGTATTTTTGAGAAGTATTTTCAAAGTATTTTATAATTATTTTTAAAGCAAAAAGGGTATTTTGGTAATTTTACGCAAGTTTTGAAATTTTAGAGCCAAAAATATTTTAATTTTGGAAGAAAAACTATTTTTTCAAATAAAATGAGTATATAATAAAACCCGAAATAATATAATTTCAGATACTTTATACTTAGCAAGTTATTTATGAAAGGGCCGGGGTATCTAAATTAAAATGGTTTGTTTTATTAGAATGGAAAAGAAAAGAAAAAGAAAATAATAAAAGCAAAAAATGAATTAATGAATAAAAGGCCAAAAATAAAAAGGAAAAATAAAAGAAAAATAAACATGCATGTGCTTACATGATATTTTTTTTTACGAGAAAAATAAAAGGATTAATATTAAGTAAGGTCCGCAATTACATTGTCACACACTTCATGAGGAGTCTCCTCGATCCAAACCCTCAAAGAGCCATAATCCCTACTTAAGTGAGCTAATTTGTGAGCTACTAAATTACCCTCCCTTCTGACAAAAGAAAAAGAGCAAGAATTACAAAGAGAGCTAGCATAGCCCAAGATATCCTTGACCACATTTCCAATCACAATCATGCCTCGACAAGGCCTTGTAGAGCATTAAACTATCAACCTCCAATACTAAGCATCTGAGACCCGACTCCCAAGCCACACGAATGAGCAAACGTAATGCCATAGCCTACGCAACTTCCACATCGAACTGCCCAGCAATAAGTTCACAGGAAGCCAGCATAACCTCCCCAACAGAGTCTCGTACAACACCTCCTAAGCCAACCTTTGAGTCATTGAACACTGCTGCATTTGAGTTAACCTTGTAAATTCCAGCCAAGGGCTTAACCCACCTGCGATTATTTAGTTCACATGCTACACGGATTGTGCTACCAATGCCATTGACCTTCTCGTACTCACCTATAATTCCCTGAGCTTTTTGCTGAACCATTTGTATCGATAATTTATTCACACGAAAGCACCAATCATTCCTTCTAAGCCACACTTGCCATAGTAAACTCCAAAAGGAAGTCCACCACTCCACGACCTTGAACTTCTCGGTGAGCTTCACCAACCAATCCCACACTGACATGCTATGCAACTCACCCACCTGTAATCTGAGCACCAATGTTTGCCATATGACACTCGCTTCAGAGCAAAGAAATAAGGCGTGAGCGATAGTTTCAGGAGCCTCACCACAAAGGGGACAACAAGTATCAAGAGACACACCCCTCCTAGCCAATAGCATACGAACAGGCAGAGCATTGTGCAGCATTTTCTAGCCAAATATACG
Organism: Bassia scoparia; assembly: GCA_008642245.1. NCBI lineage: Eukaryota > Viridiplantae > Streptophyta > Magnoliopsida > Caryophyllales > Amaranthaceae > Bassia > Bassia scoparia. Next base: position 11,641 of record SNQN01011716.1, on the reverse strand, counting down.
GATTTTTGGAGGTAGCTTCGCATCCCATAAATACTTCCACAAGATATGCTTAGTACCACCAGAGAACGAGGCAGCAGGCAACCGAGTCTCATGAAGAGTAGCATAGTAGGCACTGCGTACAGTAAACTCCCCCCTGTTAGCCAAAACCCACGTCCATTCATCCATCCTTTGCAATTCTGGAATGATTTCATTAAAAATAGCCTCCTGTTTCCAACTTGTAAACATTGACTGCACAAGGGGAACATTCCATTGACCATCCACAATTAAATCGCACACCATATGTAGCTCATTACCATCATCCTTTTGTGGTGAAAAAACTTTAAAATTCGGGAGCTTTGCAACCCAAGGGTCCTTCCAAATATGTATACTTCTACCATCCACCATAAGCTTTCTCGCACCCTTATTAATTAACCATCTCGACGAACAAATGGACTTCCATGTGAAACTCGCAAYAGGACTAACCGTGGCACCCAAGAAAGAGGAAGAAGGAAAATACTTAGCCTTCAGAATCTTTGCCACTAAAGAATTAGGCSTAGTCAACAATCTCCAAGTCTGCTTTGCCAACATCGCATCATTAAAAGCACGGAAATTACGGAAACCCAAACCCCCTTCTTTTTTTGAGCTTAGAATTTTCTCCCACCCAATCCAATAAATTTTGTTTTCCTCCTTTTGTTGGCCCCAAAAGAAACCACGACACAATTTCTCAATTTCATCGAGAATAGCCTGTGGGATTAAGAAACACTGCATCGCATAAGTAGGGATTGCCTGGGCCACCGATTTAATTAAAATTTCCCTCCCCGCTTGTGATAAAAAGCTCTCCTTCCAACCCTTAAGCTTCTTGAGGACACGCTCTTGAATTGACTGAAAAATAATCTTTTTAGACCTCCCAACAAACGTTGGTAGGCCTAAATATTGTTCATGATGATCGACCGCCTTAAAAGATAACTTCATCTAAAGGATATTTTTCTCAGAAGCTCCACATTTCGGCTAAACGATACTTCCGATTTTTCCATATTTAATTTTTGTCCCGAAGCAGCTTCATATTTGGAAAGGATGTTCAACACATTTTCCACCTCCCTTTCTGTGGCTCGAACAAATAATAAGATGTCATCCGCAAAAAAAAGATGAGTAATAAGAGTGACAGATTTACCAATTTTTAAGCCATGAATTTCCCGTTTCGCCTCCGCGTCCCGAAGTAAAGAGGAAAGCCCTTCAGCACAAAGAATAAAGAGGAAAGGTGATAAGGGATCCCCCTGTCGCAAGCCTCGGGAAGGCTTAAAAGAGCGAGTAGGTTGTCCATTGATTAAAATAGAGAAAGCTGGTGAGCTAACACAACGCATAATATTATCAATAAAAACTCCAGGAAATCCCAGCCTTAACATCATATTCCTGAGAAAGCACCATTCTACCCTATCATAGGCCTTACTCATATCAAGTTTCAGCCCCAAAAAACCTGTCTTGCTAGTTTTCTTTTTCCGCAAAAAATGGAAACATTCATAGGCAATGAGTATATTATCAGTAATCAGACGGCCTGGAACAAAACCACTCTAGGACTCATGCACCACAACAGTTAAAACCACTTTCAAACGATTTTCTAACACTTTAGAGACAAGCTTATAAATGACATTAYACAAGCTGATTGGCCTATAATCAACAGGAGACTCACACACTTTCTTTTTGGGAATGAGAGYAATATAAGTCTGATTAATAGAATCAACCTCAGCACCTTCATTTAAAATAGCCAAGACCTTTGCACACATATCCGGACCAATCCTAGACCAAAAATTCTGTTAAAAGAGGGCACACATACCATCGGGGGCCAGGGGCTTTGGTGGGATGCATTTGACTAAGAGCACAAGAAACCTCCTCGTCTGTGTACGGCTGGACTAACTGTTGGCACACCTCCTGTGAGACAAGCGGCTGAATACACTGCAAAACAGGCTCCATATCTACTTCATTTGAACCTAAAAACAACTCCTCAAAGTGTTTAACAAAAACCTCAGAAATGTCAGCTTCGTCATCAAAAAAGTTCCCCGCTTGATCCTTGATACATAAAATATTATTTCTCTGAACTCTTTGCTTAGCTTTGTTATGAAAAATTTTAGTATTTTTGTCCCCATGAGAAAGCCAATCTTGTCTACTTCGTTGCCTCCAAAAGAGCTCTTCCCTCTCCTCAAGTTCGTCCATACGCATATCCACCATTTTCATTTGTTCTATGATCTCTTCAGTAGGTGGTTGCTCCATGARAGACTTCATTTGCTGCTCACAAGCCCTCAACTCCTTATGGAAATCACAAAAATTCTCTTTGCTCCATATAGCCAACTTACCAGAGGTACGAGCCAAATTGGTCGAAAAATCAGCCCCGTCTTCCCAAGCTTGCATAACCACATTTGAACAYGTATCATCCCGCAACCACATATGCTCAAAACGAAAAAGCTTCCTTTTCTTCTTTATTTTCGAGGCACAAGCTAWGGTCYTGATGTTAAGTAGCAAAGGTAAATGGTCAGACCGTCGTTTCTCCAAGTRTGCCACAAAGGAACCYCCAAACAACTCCTTCCACGCATGATTGGCAAAAAGGCGATCTAAACGTTCTTGTAAATTGTTCTCCCCACTTTGATTATTGTTCCAAATGAAAGGGTGGCCAGTGAAGTTTAACTCTGCCAAACCACACTCGTCCAAAGCTCTACGAAACATAGCAGCTAAACCATAATCAAACTCCGCACCACCTTGTTTATCACTCGCCCAAAGCATAATGTTCCAATCTCCCCCAATAACCCATGGCAGCTCATGTGAACGCCCCAGTTCCAGTAACAACTGACACGTTTTAGATTTATTAGCTTCCTCCGGATATCCATAACACCCCGTAAATCTCCATATCAGACCATCCGCACTTGTTACCACAGTGTCAATGTAATTGGAAGACATTGAGAGAAGCTTGACACCCCACCCACCCTTCCAGAGAACCGCAATCCCACCCCTCCTCTTACGACCTTCACCATTACATCCAAAAGACAAGGAATTTGAGCATTTTAATTTAACTCGAAGTCGCTAGACCTCATTATCATGTAACCGTGTTTCTTGAAGGAAAATTAACTGGGGTTTTTCATTTATAAAAATGCGTCGCAACGCATTGCTTGCCTTGGGATTCCCCAACCCACGACAATTCCAACTAAGGACATTCATTGAGCCCTAAGGGCATCCAGGCTGCCCGCGCCATCAATCACCATATCAGAATTTGAGGCCCTTACTACACGAGCCTACTGTTGTGGGAGCTCAGTTGGGTCAAGCTATTGTGTATGCGATTTAAAGCTTAGATTTTCAGTGCGACCTCGTTTAGAAAATCTGGTGGATCCACTCTCCACAATCACCTCATCTTCCCTCTACTTCAAACCCTGGTACCCAACATCCTCAATATTAACCTCTAAGTTTAGAGCCAACTGATGTGTGGAATTATCAAAGTGTAGCTTCTGTCGAGCTTTGCTGGCCTTGATACTTTCCCTTAATTCATTACACCGTTGCATATCTTCTTCCAACCTAGCTTCAGGTAAACGACCATGCAAGGGTGAGGCCTTCAACCAATTTCCATATGGCAGTTCAGACGAGGGGATTGCTTCATCATATTGAGTGCATTGATTGTATGTGTGACCTAAGCATCCACACGAATAGCAAAAATCCATGAGTCGTTCGTAAGTAAATTTAATCACTTTGGGGCCATTATTCGTTACAATCTTCGTTTAACGTTTTAAGGGTGGAATGGTGCTTACATGATATTACACGACCAAGATGGAAAAGAAAAGCGAAAATAATTCTTTTGGGTCCATTTTCCTACTTTCCTAAATTCTTACAACTTGTTTTCTAAGTAAATGATTTTTCATCATTTCTAAATATTTTTCATGACACTTTCAAATATATTATTCTCCACTTTCTACACAATATTTTGTGTCCTAAATTCCAACCCAACCATATACTATAAATACCTCTCAATTCATTTGATGACCTTCACAATTCTTCTCTCAATTTTCTCTCTCTTTTCTTCCTCTCTCCCTCACTCGGCCCCCAACCATTACCACCACCGAGCGGCAGCCACCAACAGCGCCACCAGCACCACCGACAACCACCACCACTCGACCTTCTTCCTCCACTTTCGGTTTTTCTCTGTTCCTCCTCTTTGTTTTATTAATTTAACACACATATAAAATAATTAATCACATGTTTTATACTTATAATAAAGCTG
>SNQN01011715.1:3172-16131 GCA_008642245.1 Bassia scoparia | reverse complement strand
ACTTACACAGTAGTTACACGGGGATAGGGATAGATTATGACTGACATCACTAGAAAATAAAATCAGTGTGGTTTTAAATAATTATCATTATCATCCACTCGTAGTAATATTTTTAGCAAATAACAAATTGTGTTTTTGTTTAGATGTGTAGTGAGGTGCATGCTGTTATAGTTTCTATTAGAACAATTTGTCTTCTAATGTTTTCTCTTAAAGTGACAGTCTTTTTCTTGTGTTTCATTTCCCCCCTTCTTTCTTTCTGTCTTTTCTTACTTTGTTGTATTTTCTATGCCGTTCTTCATATAGTTTTGTCAAGAGCAACCCCTTTATCGTTGTTAGATTTTTGGTGGAGAAAATATCTGTTATACCTATTAAAGCTCCTGCTCAAGTGACTGATCCAAAGTCGGGATTTCCAAATCCAACATCAAAATGTGCCACTTGCGGTGCAAGAAGTAATAAGCAATGTGAAGGTATAGCACAGACATCTTTTTTCACTGATCTTCTAATGACTATTTCAATTGATAAAATCTTATAGTTTGTTCTCTCAAAGATTTTAAGTAATATGGAAAATCCATGGCAGGCCACTATGGGATCATTACATTTCCTTACTCAGTTAGCCAACCATACATACAGACATAACCATAAAACTGAAACACCAGAGCAACTGGCCTAAAGCCAAAATGAACATGATATCAAACTGGAACCCAAGAGAACAGAACAGCCATTATATCTCTTTGCAACTATAAATCAACAATGAAAAATCCCTGAAATCTCAAAAAAGCATGAACAAATTACAACATGCAAAATACAAACTTACATCCACTTCGCTGCATTCTTCGGAATTAGTAGTCCTCTTTTGCTTTACGACATTGCGTTCTTTATTAATTGTATTACTTCTCTTCCGCTTACCCTAACCCACAACAAGAAAATCGTTTTCGGCCGACCGTCATCACCGACCGAAAATCGGTCGGTAACACCCTTTACCGACCGAAAATCGTCGGTGACGTCGGTCGGATTTTCCTTCGTCGGTAAAATCCTTTTCACCGACCGATTTTCGGTCGGTGACCAAATACCGACCGCTTTACCGACCAATTTTAATCCCTCCAAAATTGGAGGGAAATCGATGTTTACCGACCGATTATTCGGTCGGTAATACCGACCGATTCCATTTGGTCGATATTACCGACCGAATAATCGGTCGGTAAAGCAATTTTCCCTCTAAAATAAATTGAGAGGAAAACCCATTACCGACCGATTATTCGGTCGGTAATACCGACCGAATTGTGAATTCGGTCGGTATTACCGACCGAATAATCGGTCGGTAACGGGTTTTATATAAATATTAGTTGTTTACCGACCGATTTCGGTCGGTAAAATTTAATGTGGAAAATAAAAAAAAATGAACTAGAAAGTTGCCTTGTCAGACAACTTTCTAATTCCAATTGAACAACTACATTTCAATCACAAGAAATAGAGTATTTTATATATTTATATACAAATAACATTATATAAAATATCTTTACATTGAAATAGAAAAATTTATATATTTATATACTCTAAAAATAATAAACAGCAAAAGGGTTTGAGAAGTCATTTCTCTTTCTAGAACCCTTCTTTGACTTTATCATCCTTTTATCATGTGTCCATGCTACACCAAACATACACCAAAGCATCTGCAAGAGTAAGCCTGCCTTCTGCATCTGTATTGTTAACCTGTATATTACATAATTAACAGGCACACATTTAGATACATATACACATAAAAATCCAAAACCAGCCCTATTTCTCATAAGTACAACATTAATACACACCATCATATGCTTCTCAAATTTTCTTCACTTTAAAGGTTTTGCTTACAGATTATCCAAACTAGATGCATCAAGATTGAAACGCACTAAAAAAAGCAAAACAAGGAGTACACTAAAAGACAACCTAGTGAAACGCATAAGAAACATACTTGACTTGACTTGACTCATCTCTATTGTATCTACCACCTAAAGCATGACATAAGTGATAGTGTTCACTGACAAATTGAAAAGAAAAAGGAAAGATCGAATTTCAGTCACAGAGAAGATAATAATGATTTTGTTAGATCATTAACATACCTCTATAGTCTTTCCATTGGAAGCAGTGACTACATCTCCAGGTCGCATACCAGTCCCGCTTATCATGTTTTCACAGGCAGCAACAATAAAATGAACCTGCATGTGCCAAGTTCATCAAAGATTCAGAATAGATGATCAACCCAATATCCACACAATGAGTTTGATTGTACTAATGTGCAAATATTTCTAGGTTAAGCTGGCTCAAACTTGAACAAAAAGGATAATACATAATTTCTTTGACCAAAAAACAAGTATGACATCTATCCTTCTCTATTTCTTTTCAATTGGATCGAGAAAAGAAAATTATATAAGCAATTTACCTCAACTCCAGCAGGTTTAATTTGACCAATAGCTTTTGCTGCACCTAGAACTGCTGCTGATCCGCCCATATTAAACTTCATTAATTCAATGGAACAGCCTGGCCCAGTTTTAATGTTGTAGCCCCCACTAAAAGAATCAGAGCAAAAAATTTAGCATCATAGTCCACTTCGAAAGACAGTATGCTAAACCACAGTATTATTCAATAACTATAAAAGATAAAATCTGAAGTATATTGTCATCGATAAAATCATAAAACTAATAAATTACACAAGCAGTTCCAATCAATTAAAAAATAATTTAACCAGGGCCATAAAAAAAATTAACCAGCACATATCAACTTCAAACAATTGAATTAGCGTGATTAGCTAACAGATTATCTCAATCAATTGATGTAACAGGGCCAAAACATAGTCATAATACACACACGGAAATGCACACACGTGCATGCACACACAAATGCACATTGCATCAAGTAAAACGCTGGAGGATACAGAAAATCTTATCAGTCAATAAAACTAAAAAATCATAAGCAAAGTTTCAATTTACGCATATTAAGTTAGATCACAGTGGACTATAGATCACGTGAAGAGAATGCAGTGTAAGTAGGGCTGATAGCATGGGGAATGAAGATCATCAACATACTAAAATCCCTTTCAAGCCAAAATTTCAATACTTGCAATTTACCAACCCTTTATCAGAAGTAGCTTTCAATACAAGCTAAACTCTTTTATTTCAAACCTTCTAATACCTGAGATTTACCAACGGCTAATTGCTAAATCTCCTATTAGCACTACTTTCTCATACATTAATAGTGACTACTGTTCACAAGAGTAAAGTAAGGTAGTGTGTGTATTTAATCAACTAGCTATACTGCCTGCAATTGGGCTCACTGCCCAAATCACTGAGAAATCCCAAGTTTGCACCAAATGGTATTTCCTGTCACAGCAAACCAACCAATTTTTTCATAGGAATACAAATTCAGTAAACCAGTATGATTTCCTTACTTATGCCAATTACAGCTTCATCGTAAATTAAATGTACTGTGCCACTTTATCATGCATAAATAAAATGCAACATAATAAATAATTAAGTCAGATTATAGAAAATAAGAGAGGATTATGAGCTTCAAACCAGAAACTATTATAGCTAATTAAAGGAGTTTTCATACAAGGAAGTTACATTTAGTGTATCATCAGATGCTCCCAAAATACTAAAATAGCTTCCATCTTAAAACTTAACCTATTTTTTTGATGATGATCTCCCCATTTTAAAGTGTGCAAAACCATGGAAGAGATATCATCATTTCACTTAACTTATCATAATAATAATAATAAAAATAAAAGTAGTACTAAAACTCAAATATAGAAGCCAATTGATAGCAGATACACCAAACTAAACAGAGCAAAATTACCTTTGCCTTTGATAGCTTGTCCATGCCTAAATAATGCAAGACAAATTGAGTGGTGGAGCCGTTCACAATTAAAGTCAAGAATACAATTCCACCAGTGAAGTAAACAAACTGCATTCACAAGATATTCGAAGCAATTAATACCAAAAACTATAAAAACTTTAATTCCTTGCTGTCCACAGAATTTTTATTGCATATTTTGTATATCATCTAGCTCATATCAAATTCATACCAGTGTTCCAGTCTGCGTACTGAGAAGAGCTGGGTCACCACTAGAACGCTGAGATATAAGAAATTAATATTAGTTGGCATTTGGATTAAGATAGAGAAAAGTATGCATTTACACATGCTGGGACAGTGTTGATATAGGGGATTAGATCACAATGTATTCAGATTTATATCAATCAAGTGATCTCCAACAACCTTAGAATACTTCAAGGACACACAAATAATACATCAAAATCATGCATAGATATCACATAATAACTATTGTTTATCTTTACTACAGCAAGTTTACCATAACTTAAATTGCCTTTTAGAACATTATATTGTTCTGTTCCATAATTTTAGCTAATTTATCTAGATGTACTCCCTCCGTAATAGAATGTTCTACGTGTTTGCTAGGTTGATACGATATTAATGATATAAAACATGCATTCACAAATGTGAAACGTTCAAACACGCAGAACATTATGGTACCGAGGTTGTATTATATATTAGTTTTGTAAGTTGTTAATTTTTTATAATAGGACCTTATAGAAGACATTATATTCAATTACAGGCTTATAGCCATACAACCAACCACTCTAAGCAGTACAAACCAACAATCAAATTGCTCTGTGCTCCAGCTAAATGCCAATATATAGCTGCTTAAAAAAATCAGGCAGAACATAATCAAACTTTTCACTTCTAAAAAGAATGATCTGAAGCTAAATTCTATATTCCGTAAGCGCTGGAAACAACTGAGCAGACATAAAATATATGAACTAAATTAATATATTGCTAGAAATACTTGAAAGACAGCATATAAGTTGGGTTAACTTGCCTTAACAGACAGTGACAGGGATAATGCTACAGCTCCCCGCAAGGCTGCCCATACTAAAATTACAGCTTCTTTCCAATCCAAACCATATCCAAAATATCGTAGAAAAGGGAACAAAATACTAACAACCACTCCACGAGCAACCAGGACATAAGCATAAAGAAGCATCAAATAGCCCCATGTAACACCTGAATTTACAAAAATCTCATTAACAAAATGATAATTGAGAGGAGGAAGGGGATGCTTAGTAAAAATGAACAATCCAACAGAGCAAAACAAAGCAAATCTTATAAGTTAAAATTGAGTTTGTGCAGTGCTTGTAATAAAAAGCTAATCTCCTTTTTTCTTTCTCTCACAGTGAACAAAAGATGCATTTCAGATTTTAATTTTGCTTTCTTGTACACTAGGGCTACGGAGTACTTCATTTCACACTATTTTCCTCTCTTCATATCTTCCTTACCAGGTGAATCTCTGTCACCTCACTCACCTGTCCTCATTTTATCAGTCTTCCTTCCTTGCCCTTTTCTTATTCATTTCATTTCAATTCACGCCCGTTAGTTTTCTTGGCCATTGTTAGCCCGAACTAAACTTACTATAATCTTAAGTTCTAACTCGTTAGACTTTATTGTGGACACACTAGATCTTATTGAATCCCATGTGAACTTCACTTTTATCTATCTAGATAAAAGTTTCTTTTTCTGATTAAGCACACAAAACAAAAGTAAAAAATCCCAAATAATTCTACCCATAAAAATCAAACATTCAAATACTTCATTTCATAATCCAAATCAAAACAAATCAGTAAAAAGATGAAAAAGTGAAATCAAAATCACATAATTCAACAATTACCAATCAAATTATGCAAAAATAATTGACACAAATTAAAATAGAGATTAATAGAAGAAAAGAACATTGCAAAATTACCATTGCAATATCTAAACCCCCCAAAACACAAGAAAACGCAATATCATAACGAAAATTTCTAGATCTAAACCAAATAAAACAATATTGTGAGGCAAAAATCAATTATTCTTTCAAAAAAAAAAGCAAACCCTAACCGAAATTTGTGAGTAACAACAGTGGCAGTGCAACAACAGCAACAGTGGCAGCGGTGGTGGAGCAACAACAACAACCGCGAGCAGCAGCGACACAGTGGCAGCGGTGGTGGAGCAACAACAGCAACCGCGAGCAGCAGCGCAACAGTGGCAGCGGCGCATTAGACCGAGAGAGGGAAGGAGAGAGAGAGGGAAGGAGAAAGAGAGAAGAAATGAGAGAGAGGAAGGCGCCGGTGGTGGGGTCACACCGGTGACCGTGACGGAGGAAGGAGAGAGAGAAGGAAGGAGAGAGAGAGGAGTTTTGTGAGTTGTGAGTTGTGAGTTTGAAATGAAAAAACAATTGAAAGAAGTGAGTGGTACTCGTAAGTTCAATTCGCAGTAGGGTGTTTTTAAAAAAAAAAATTATTTAATTTTACCGACCGAATATTCGGTCGGTAAAATTGGCGGATAAAACCTCCTCCCAACTTTGGCTGAGAGTGTTTTCTTGGGAGTTTACCGATCGAACAGTTGGTCGGTAATACCGACCAACTAGATTTCAGTCGGTAATACCGACCAACTGTTTGGTCGGTAAACTATTACTGACTGCATACGGTCGGTATTAGTCGGTATTGCCGACCAAAAAAAAATCGGTTGGTGCGTTCGGTCGGCCGAAATCGATTTTCTTGTAGTGACCCAAACAACGACATATAAAACTTTGACAAAACATACTACAAAATACCATTAAATACATTAAATACAACCATCAAGAGATGATTACCTTGGCTAAAACAAGAAAATTGTTGCAGCAGTTATACAAGCCCCAACACGAACAAAATTAATCGAAAAATTAGGTTTTCATCCAATATCCCAAATAATAGAAATTCAAAGAAATTCAAAAATTGAAGATACAAACGAAACACTTACAACTTTTGGGTGCCATTAATTAAACAATGAACTTCAGAATGCTTGAAAGATTCAAGCTTCGACAATCGCAAGTGAAGGAAGATGTTGAGCAATTGGGTTTCGTTGAGAGTTTGTGAATTGTTGAGGGAGTTTGAGCAAATGAACGTTACAACAGTAAATAACAAGGGTGCAAAATTTCTTTCTTGCCCCACACTTTCCCCAAAAGGACAACAATATCCAATGAATGGGATCTTTTATCCCACATTCTATTAGATGCCAATAATCCCCCAAATATAGGAGTACAAAAGTAGAACATTCATCTACAACTCATAAAACATCTTTAAAGAATGCACTAATTAGAATAGAACAACATACACAATTATGTGAATAAAGAAAAAACTCATGGAACAAATTAAACTCATAAGACATCCTCAAAGAACACACACATCTTCAAAGAACAAACACATCTTTAAACATGTAGCTCCTATATATATATGTATATATATATATATATGTATATATATATATATGTATATATATATATATATATATATATATATATATATATATATATATATATCCATGTGCCTTTCCAGTTATCCATGTGATTTGTTAGTGTGAAGAACATTTAGGATGTGTTGTATCTCTCATTCTCTTGCTATAATAATGATATTTGGCCGTCTTAAGGCCCTCTTTGCTACTAATGTTGTTTGTTTAGTGTTTGAATAAGGTTTAGGTTACTTCCATTGATTTAGAGTGATATTGGGACTTATTTGCAAGCACTACGGAGCTTTGGTAGAAGTTGCAAGGAGCTAGGAGTGGAGCGACACAAAGAAGGATCGTTGCGGAGCATTGATTTTGATACATGCTCACTCTTTTGGCCATACGTTATGTTTTGTTTGTCAAATTGGTGAGATTCTAACTGCATTGGAAACTAGACTTCGGGATCTTCGATTTGATAGGTGACATGCGTGATTTGGACCACTAGAGCTTGAGATATGGCATCTGGAAGACGGACAACTAAACTTGTCCTGGCTGGAGTCCATCCGATCGGATCAGGGCCCAATTTCTCTTTTAAAGTCGATTTTTAATTGGCTTTTAATGAGAATGTAGGATTGTCATTTAGCAAGCTTGGTTTAATTTAGAAAAAATTTCAAATGTTTAAAGGGATTCTAATCCTAATTTTGAGGCATTATCTTTTATTCTATCAATTACTCTTGTTTTGAAAACTGAATTACGTATTGTGGAGAGAAGAACCCTAGTTTTTATAATTCATCATTGAGATTCAACAAAGTTCAATCGTTCATCAATTTCCTTTGCAATTTTGGTAATTGTTTATCCTCTAATCTTTTCAAGTATTGCTTTTAATTCGTTTATGCTTTTTACTATGTTTTCCCCAATTGCAATTATCATGTTCAATTTCAATATGAGTGAGTAGTTTAATTTTTAGGGCGATTGGGGATCTATAGCAATATGATTGACATGTATTTGGCTTGATTCGATTCTTAACTTGGCTATTAATCAGTTTCCTATTAGATTGTTCTTCTTGTTAATCAATTTCGTAGGACTCGACTTAATTGCTTATTTTGATTAGTCATAAGTCTCTAGATCTAGCGATTGAGACTTAGCACAAGATCTGATCAACGTCAATAGGCGGAACGAGACTTTCCTAGGTCGAGAGATACGGTTAGGAGTAGTTCTATGGTTCAATTGATTCGAGAGAGCTTTGACCCTAATTTTGATTATGCCTTGTTGTGAATTGTTGATGTCGAATTGATGTTAATTATTGCTATAGTGAACCATAGCCCTAGATTCGTTAATCATATAGTTTAATCTTCATTATTCATCATTTTCATTAGTCTTAATTCGATACAACACAAACCAAGATTTCTTTTATTAGTTTAGATGCTTTGATTCAGTTAATCAGTAGTAGTTGCTTCTTCGTGGATACGATCCTGTTACCACTAGCTGCAGGTTAGTTCTAATAGGTACTTTTGATAGGCACGCGACAAGCCTGTCAATTTACATGAATTCACATAAAAGAAGTTCAAAGAACAACGGTTCAAAGAACAAATAAACCATAAAAAAACAACTTGAAAGTAGTTCATATATACAACAAAAACACCAGTCGTAGAACATGTATTCGTCTACATGTCTACATGTTCTATGGTAGTGATATTTGTTCTATACACTAACAAATGACATGCAACATAATGAGAATAAAAAAGAACAAAAAAAGAATTATACTAAGACCACAGAACAACCTCAACACCACTAGAGAACATGTATCATGCAACAGAACACGAACACGTACCATCGTAGAACAAGCACCCAACTATAGCACAAATTACATAAAAAGAACATGAATTGGACATAGAACATGGAATCATTAGAAATAATCCACCGACTAAACACGAAGTGCACACACACATATTCTCATAGAACAAAACAAATTTACTTCGAACAAAAAATTGACTTGACAAATCAATGACTACCAAAAAAAAACTTCATAACTAGAAATTTTTGTTCCAATTTAAACAACTTTGCCCTTTCCATATTTGTTGTATTTCTTCTTTCGAATAAACATAGTGAGGGGTTATTCTTCATAATCATCATTCCTACAAAAAATGCAAAGAACAATCAAAATATCCAATTAGGATACCATAAATTACTATTGCAAAAAGAAATTTCAAGTCTCTAATAACTTTTACACACCGTAAACAAAAATTTAAAATAATAAAAAACAATGAAACAACAAATTAAAAAAAAAAATCTCCAAACCTACTACTTTACCGCTTAACAATGAATCTACAACATACCTTTTTAGTTTTTAGACAAGAAGGAAAACGAGGAAACCCATATAACACAGAAAAACAAAAACAATGAAAATCAAATTATGCATGAAACAAGAAATCAACACTTCTATGATAACCAAATAATGATCAAAATTAACAAAGAAATGAACAACTAACAAAGAAATGTCAAAAAAAGAAAGAAAAAGAAAAGGTAACATATTGTAGATACCTACATTTGTCCCTAGCCCAAGACAACCGATGATAAGACACCTCTTGCAACACACAAGTTTAATTGAGAGGGCTAGGGCCCTAACAAATCCTAAAAAGGCAAGTTTTCGTTACACCGGGCACATTTCCCTACACAAAGCACCCTTTAAAATGAATTTTAATTTTAAAATAATTTTAACTTATTTTCAAACATTTTTCTAGAATTTTTCTAAGCATTTTTGGCAATTTTTAGAATTTTCAACAATTTAATTAATTTTGCGATAATTAATTAAACTATAAAAACAATTTCAAAATTCACGAAATTTTAACACAGTGTAACATATTTTACATGAAATTTTATGAATATTTTTTCATATTTTTTGGAGTTGTGGAAAATTAGTTATGAATTTTCAAAAAAAAAAATGCGCACCCAAGCGAAACGGCCTGTTCCGGAAGCTTCCGGAATCTTGTAGAAGGTGGGGCCAACGTGGATTGCTTCCCAAGACAGTCCACATTAATCCTACCAACCCCAAATGGAAGTTAGCTTCCTGTGGAGGCTCAAAATCATTTTCTTCCCAAAATAAACCGCACAAAATAAGGCAAATCGAGCAAAAAAAAGGGGAAAAGAAGCTGGGCGTAATTGCGCCCAAGTTTTTGGCATTCTGGGCGTAATTGCGCACAAATTCCTTCCTTTTCTAGCTCGTGCCTATATATACAAAGCCCCGGCCCTTAATTTACAACCTTCACGTATCACATACAGCTCTCATACTCTCTCTCTCTCTCTCCCCTCAAATACTCTCTCTCACACATTCAAATTCACACAAATAATTATTTTTCATTTCAAATACAATTACAATTCATTAAGAGTTCTTAAGGGTTCTTCAAAGGTTCTTAAGGGTTTCAAAGGGTCCAAGGCATCGTTCTCGATCGAAAGCACTGTGTTACAAGGTTAGTATGAGGCCAATGTCTCAATTTCTTAACACCCTTTTGCATGCTTCTTAGAAATTTGACTTTCTATTCAAATTGGCATGTAATATTGATTAACAAACTATTCGACATGAATTAAAATCAACATTAGGCACAACCTTTAATTCTTATTGAATTCTTGCAAATCACACAACTTTTATGTCTTAAACAAGATCGACAAATTGCATGTTCTCGCGCCTAATAAGAATAATTCTTGGACAAATTGGATTTTAGGCACCCTCTAATACGGATCTAAACAACACATGTTGCAACAACAAATTAGTCCTATATGCATTGTAATTTGCATGCTTAGGGTTAAAACGGAAATATCTTTGTTGTTGTCTTTTTGACAATGGACTCGCAATGACCGAGTAGAGGCCGCTAGATGCGGGGGGGCATTGTGCACTACTTCGCCCTTACCCTTGTCCCCTAATCCAGATTTGGTGCATGACCTAACATGGAGTCCTTCGCCTTGCTTTATGCAATTATAGGCAAGGCTTAAACCGGGTTCTGCAGCTTCCCGAAAGAAGTGCGGTGGCGACTTCCTCTACTTGTTTCGAGTATAAACACACAACTCCAGGCATACTCACACAATGCAAAAGCAAGAATTCAATTCTAGCAAAATCCGAGTCATAAACTAATTGTATCCCCGAGGCAGAGGGACCAGACCCAGTCCGGCCCGGTGACGACCCGGCGCCCGCACACATGTATTCTCAAATAAGGCAAATGAAGGTTATGTAATACTCAAGAGGGGGGGTGAATTGGGTATTGTTAATGATAACCAATTTTTCTTTTGCTTTCGAACTTATAATGAGGAACCAGTAAAGCTGGTTCCTGTACGCAGCGGAATATAAATAAAGCAATAAAGAACACACAATATTTAACGAGGTTCACCCAACTCTGGGCTACGTCCTCCTATCCTAAGTTCTTTTATTAATCTACTCYGAAAAACAAAGAACTCGCTCACTCTACTGTTTCCCTACTCCGGGAACCAGCACACCCCACACTCAACTCTGAATGTGCACTCGACTCACACTCGTAAGTCCAACTTTGTGTTTGAACTCACAAACACTCACCATGCCTTCAACCCCTCTGTTGAATGCCTTTACAATAGCAATCTTCTCTCTTATGAATGACTTCTTAAAAGCTAAGTAAGAGAATGTTTTAAGCTCATCTAATGCTCATGTATGACTCAATAGTAATGAACTTGTGCTTTTGTGTTTTTCTCTCAAAAATATTATGCTCTTTAATCCGTGGAGAGAGTTGTAGAATATGGAAGTATAGATGTGTATTTATATGTATATTGATTTAAACCCTAGTTTCCATAAATCTATACTTGTCAAACAAGGCAAGAAATAGATTTATGGAAAGTATTTATCTTGTTCAACTTTATCCTAAGGATTTAATCGAACAAGATATATACTCCAAGGTTTAAGGCAATATACACATATTCATCTATAAATCGAGCTGCAAATATCTTTTCAAAATATCCTTTAAAAAATCTTTTGGAAAAATCCTTTTTCAAAACCGCAGCCAATATTCCATTCAGGAACACAACTGGTTCCCCAGCTTGGTTCCTTGAGTGTGTTATGAATTCTGCTCCAAACTTTGTACCAGAATTCATAACATACTCAAAACACTTAAGGCACTTAGTTTATTGCTATTCAATCATACTACAGAGCATATTACATGAATATCCTAAAAATAAACTCAAAGATACAATTCTTCGAATCTTCATGTAATCTTCAAGAACTTGAATCTTCCTTCAACTACTTCAATTTTTTAGCACAGCTTCTTTCTTCAAATGTCTTCGAAAGGATTCACACTTCAAGACTTGTAATCAATCTATTACTGCACATATAACAATGTTAACATGCAACAAAAGATATATGACTGTTTTCAGCATAATAGTCAAGGAAACAACTCGTACTGGTTCTGTACCAGCGAATAAGCTTTTCATGTAATCAGCTGTTCCCTGTAACAAACAAGTTAGTTTCAAAGTATTCACAATAAATATTAACTTGTCTGAGGAAACAAGTATCCCAAACCAGTTGGTTCCCAGAACCAACTATTTTCGTACTTAATCATTCTGTTTCCTGTAATGGTTTGTCATCATTCAAAACTTAAGGGACTCAACAAATTCCCCCTTTTTGATGATGACAAACTAAATCGAAGTTCCTG
>SNQN01011714.1:0-14438 GCA_008642245.1 Bassia scoparia | reverse complement strand
ATTAGCCTTCTATAATAATAAAAGTTCTATTTCTTTTTACATTCTTTTCTTAGCCTTTCATGTGCTTCGACTTTAATGATGAAATGCTAATCAACACATGACCTCATAAAAACAAAAAAAAATGAAAAAATGGAAAACAAAAAATGAATAAATTAGACATGCTCGAGAGGCCTTCCTTCATAGCTCCACAAAAATATCCTTCTCCCTCCATGCACCCTATCACAAATACAAATCAAAGGAAAATCTCTTGCAACCCATTTGAGCCTTCTGATGCAAACAAACACAAAAGAAGTCGATTCCTTTTCAAACCTACATCTTCATACCCTCCATGGTGCCAATGTGGCATGAAGCAAAGCAAAGTTGAAACCAAAGACAAGCTGTGGTTTAGACAATAAAAAGAATAAAAAGAAGAGAGAAAGCCAACAAAAAAGTCAAAAGAAAAACCTTCACCAACAAAGAGTGATAAAGTCTAGCCCAACTTCACACATTGCAAAGTCCCACAATGAAACTCAAAGAAAACATACATTGCAGCAAGTTTGCCAAAAGCCTCACACCCAACACCAAGCCTACATTACAACCTAAAAAGCACTCTCCAAATGAGCATTGTCCTAGCTTAGCTAGGCTAATTGCAACAAGGTTTCGTCCTAGGCGAAATGAGGCATCACTTGCATACACGACCTCACGAACTACGATCGATCTGATTCCACTTGGACTTAAGTAGCCTCTTCCCGAGGTTCCACCAATTCAATAATTAACAACGAGGTCATTTTCATCATCGTGTTGGTTGCATGTTTTCTAGAAGTTTGAAGCATAACTTCTCTTTAGTCTAGAACTTGACGTAGGCTCGAGTTTGAACCTACATCACTTAGCGAACCAGGTCAATCCCATCATTTTGTCACCCATAGTCACAAAATTGAGTATTTTTGTTTTGYAGATCCCTAGYCTTTCTTTCTACAACCTTCAAGACTCTCTTACTCATCCTAATCCAACCATAGAGTTAGGCTCTTGCTCATGTAGCCAAAATTGCACATTAGTCAGCTCCAACAAGCCGTGGGGGCTTTGCTTCAACAATGTCATGTCTACTCTAACAAAAAGTTCACATCTGAAAGCTTGGGGGGCTTGCATCATCGAATAAGTCCTTATTCCTTGTTCATCGAAGGAGCAATAGACTCAAGTTCCTGACTTAAGTAGTCACAACCGAATCTAGAAGCAGTAAACATGCCCCATCAACGGTAAGTCCAATAAGGTTGGGGGCTTGTAGCATCATTAGATTGAGTCTCCATGTATGCAATTGACTCTACAAGGCAAGGTCGCAATTCGTTGAGGGCTATACATTGGCGTAAGAGTACTCATTCCTGCAACACGCTCTCTGCCCAAGGGAGCAACAAACTTAAGTGTACATCTTCGTTAGAGGCTTACAACAAAAGAAGCAAGCTCCTTACATTCAAAGCACATTTAACTTCAGCAAATCAAGTGCCTTGTGCGCTTCCTATGTTCGCCACCATGCTCAACCATTGCCATGCTCTCCAACAAGCAACAAACTCAAGTTTAAGACATGATTCAGTATCGTATCTCGGCATATCAGAACCCGGGGGCTCATAGTAGGAAAGAAAGCCTTACAAGCGGCCTAGGACATTTGCATGAACACTCAATGAAACACGACATATGGAAGGATCAACGGAGATTCAGCAACACACTAAGTCCAAGTCCTTGACCGACGTTACAACATATGCTAATCATTTGAACACTGCAAAAAGGCTCCAAATATTAAAGCTCCCACCACCGCAAAGGGTCATCTACAACACCTTCACAACAAAAGAGACCCGTAATTCAGGGGGCTACCATTGCACTAAGGATAGCCACACAACGCCTCTTTCAACTCAACTTCCAAAGGAAGCTTTCATCTCAACATGTCGGGGGCTTGAGCCCAAAACTTTAGTCAAGAAGGCATTATCTTGCATGTATTTCAAAAACTACATTAACATGTATTTGCTTCCTTGACCAAGTGGTTAATAAAAAGTCATTACATTACACAAAATCAATGCACTATAKTCCTTGCATACTAGGTCTAAGCTGAGTTGACTTGTGAGTTCATAGTCAAAACACAAAAGTTGCAAAAGAGTCAAGTCAATGTATCATATAAGTTGCATGCATAGAGTCAGTCAGCTCACAAAAGCACCAATGCAAAGTCAAGCAAGTCAACTCAAGACTAAGGAGTCTAAGCGAGTCCTAAAACAAACCAATGTAAAGCTAGGGTCCACCTTAAAGTGCAAATGTTACAGGTACACAGCCATGGGTTGCTAAGCGCAAAGCAAAGTAAATCACGTCGTCGCTAGCATCTCACGACTCAGCAAAGTCAAGCTTCGTCTAAGTTAGAGTTTAGCATCTCACACCAGCAATGGGCAGGGTATTGACGCAGGCATTAGCTAGGCTCTTGGTCTAGCAAACAAGGGTTGGCTTCCTGAGCCAAACACAACATTCTAGGGGGGCTAACTGTAGCTACATACATGTGTCCCTATCCCAATAAGGCCAATGATAAGACACCCTCGCAACACACAAGTCAAATCGAGAGAGCTAAGACCCTGACAGGCCCTAAAAAGGGCTGATTCCCGTGCACTGGACACCTATTCCAAGTATTTAGCACCTCAAAAATAAGTTTTAATCTTCAAATAATTTTAACCTATTTTTAAACATTTCTCTAGAATTTTTCGGAACTTTTCTAAGCATTTTTGAAAATTTTCAAAATTTTCAAGAATTTAATTAATTTTGCAATAATTAATTAAATTAAGAACACAATTCCAAAAATCACAAAATTTTAGCATAACACCCTACTCTTCACAAGGAAATTTTACATATTTTTTCCATGATTTTTTGATTTATGGTTTAATATTTATGAATTTCTTAAACAAAAACGCAAAATCGAGCATAGCAGGCCATCCTGGGATTTTCGCCTCGAGACACGCGTCCCGAGGGAGCCGAAAATTCCGAGCATTGTCGTAATATCAGCCATAATCACAATAATATCAACTATGATCGTATAAAATCGCGCATATATTTATATGATTATATTACGATATTATTTCATTAGAATCTCGCTATTCGAGGTAAAACAATCTCGAATATCAACAATAAATCCGACACAATCGCAATAATATCGAATAATAATCGTTAACATCACGTACAATTATTTACAATATTATTACCATGATCAAGCTATCTGGGCAAGCAATCGGCCAAAATCCCAGGCCATTTGGGCGTATTGCGCCCAGTTTTGGCGTAATTACGCCAAGTTTTGGACGTAATTGCGCCCAAAACTTACCTGTTTTTGGCCGATTTCGACCATTTCCTATAAATAGGGAGCCTCCCCCATTCATTGACGACTTTTTGGCTTTGGACTTGCATTCTCTCACTCGTCCAACTCTCTCTCTCTCTTCTCTCTCTCTCTTCTCTCTCTCTCTCACTCACTTTCTCTCTTTTTTTTCAAACACATTCAAACACGATTCAAACATCTAAAGCCTATTCATAAGGCTCTTTTGCAATAGATCTAAGAGGTTTTCAAGGGGTCTAAGGTTCGACGAAGGGTTCCTAAGGGTCCGAGGCAGCGTTCTTGAGTCTTGAATCGTTGTTGTGAGGTAGGTTTGAGGCAACATCTCAATTCTAAACCCCCTGTTGCATGCTTGTTTAGAAATTCGACTTTCTATGTATTTCTATGTAATAGTGATTAACAAACGATTTGACAATTCAAATTAAAAGCAACTTAAGGCATAACTTTAAATTCTACGCACGAGTGCTTCTATGCTGTCTCACCCCCTTAATATGCTTTATAAAGAACTTACACAATTTTCGTGTTTCATGCTAATAAGATAACTATGGACGACCGACTGTAGGCTCTTGGAATACGGAATTAACAACAATGCCACAACAAAACTAGACACTATTTTTGCATAGTAATTTTGTTAAACAACCCGCCTTGTAATATTGAAATGCTTTTAGGGTTTAAAACGGAAAATTGTTTGTTGTTGTCCTTCGGACAATGAACTCGCGATAACTGAGTAGAGGCCACTATATGCGGGGGGGTGCTATGCACTACTTCACCCTTACCATTGTCCCCTAATCAAGACCTTTGGTGCACTACCAGACATGGAGTTCTTCGCCTTGCTTTATGCAATTATAGGCAAGGCTTAAAACGGGTTCTGCAGCTTCCCAAAAGAAGTGCGGTGGCGACTTCCTCTACTCATTTCGAGTATAAACACACAACTCCAAGCATACTCACAATATGCAAAAGCCGGAATTCAATTCTAGCATACAAACCGAGCTGCCCTTAAATTGAACCCCCCGGAGCAAAAGGACCGGACCCAGTCCGGCCAGGTGATGCCCCGATGCCCGTACAGTTTTCTGGCGACTTCACTAGGGATTTCACTAAATCTATTGCCTTTGGTAATGTGTGGGCAATACTCGAATTGTTACGCGATTTCAGCGTCCTCAAGATGGCATTGTGTTTTAGGCATCCTGCATTACACGGAAATTAGGTCGTTGGCACAGAGTTTTTCGTTTTTTTAGGCATCACGTCTCATATAAGTGTGTTCTACACTTGAGACAAGACCAGGGGGCTCGCATAAGATTGGCGCTGGTGCACTACCTATGTAACCAACTCTTAAGCTTGATGCCCATCCTTACCATGACGCGCGGCTGCGTGCACTTCAACGCCGTAATGGTTTAGACCTCGTTTGATCATCAAAGTTGTAGCCCATGGGCCCCCGCGGGGGGCTTGGGCCTACATCGATGTGTAGTAGTGTTGTGGGCTTGAGCCACAGGACCCGTACGTGAATGTGTTAAGGGAGTGTTGTCGAGTAAGGGGATCGCCACCGTGCCTATAAAGGTTAATCATGGACGCCCGAAACGTTGGTGCCAAAACAATGGCCCCACGGTCTGATCCAGTAACCAGTTCGTGGGTTCGAGGACATGGTAAGGATTGAATTTTTGACCCAATCCGCCCGCATGTAGCAGCCTCTACTCGGTCTTATTGTAATTCCATTCAAACACGATTATTGGATGCACGCAACTTAGCAATTTCAAGCCTATTCGCGTTCTAATCCTAGAGTTACTACTAAAAAGTGAGTTCTTATTATACAAAAATGACTACCTAGCCTAAATATTGTGACCACTTGATGTTAATCCAATTAATACGGTGCCTAAAAACCGGTCGTCCATAATTAATCTGACTTTAATATGGTTCATGTATTTTCCGCTCTTATTTAATCAAAATATACAAAGCATGATACAAAACATATATACAATATACATATGTATACGCCATCCTTACCTTGTTACTGCAATCAAACAAACTGTTAGAATATAATAAATATAATGAAAAATGCCTTTGATTGATCCTCTAAACAAGACGAATGAACATGTTAGTGTTGAAGATAATAATAAGAATGATAATAATAACGATAAAAATAAGTAGTAATAAAAATGACATTGATAAAAACAAAAAAAATAAGAGAAAAAGAGAAGATTAATCCTACGTATTTACGTGCAACAACTGAAAGGTGGGTTTCTACATTTTATTAGTTTAATTGAAACTCAAAATAATTATTAGTCAAGTTAAAAAAATGCGAAATGGAGATGTTAGTTGAGCAACCTCAGGGTTATACCTTGATTTTGCTTCGTCAATTCGATTCAAAAGAGAGTTAGAACTCGTATTTGTATGCTTTAATAGCAAGAGAGTGTAAGTGAGAGAGTGAGAGAGTATGTGAAGCTTGGCTACGTATGCCGTATCCTCGGAAATGAGGCGAAAGAAGGTAATTATAGGCACGAAAAACCAAAACCGAGCGTATATACGCTCTAAAAGAGCATATGTACGTACGCTCAAAGGAGCGTACATACGCTCAAAGGAGCGTACATACGCTCAAAACGAGCGTATGTACGCTCAGAGGAGCGTATATACGCTCAAAGGAGCATATATACGCTTGATATACGCTCGATTATTTTTTATACTTTTTCCAATTCTCTTTGGATTTTGAGTATATACGATCCTAGGAGCATATATACGCTCAATGGAGCGTATATACGCTTACTTATTCTTAGGATTATACGAAAATTTTCTGATTTTCTTTGGATTTTGAATGAACCTAGACACCCCTTTTGCAAGAAATACGGTTCTAGGGGGTTCTAGAACATTCCATGTATTTTTTAGTATCTTTACAGTATTTTCTGATTTTTTATGTATTTTTTGCGTATTTTGATTTTTGTAAATATTGTAAAATTCATAGAAAATTATAGAAAAATCGGAAAAATAATCTAAAAATACTGGTGAACTCATAAAAATGAGAATAATGCAATGAAAAGTGGAAATTATGAAAATCACCAATATAAATTATTTTAAAGAATCCTAAAACTAAATAGAAATTCTAAAAATAGAAAATAAATACTTCCTCCGTTTTCAATTACTTGCAACAAAGGAATATTTTATATCTCACAAAAAATACCCCTTTTTTGCAACTAATTGAAAACGGAGGAAGTAAAAGAAAATACTTTTTGCCTCTTATTTGACCTTTGCCTCATGATTTCGAGCATGACTTCACATATTTCGAGCTTTTTTTTACGATTTCAGCTACGTCTTTCAGAATCAAATCGATCACGAAATGTGGTATGTTTCATCATCGGTTACACATTTGGGGAGACACATTTGGGTGTCTACAGAAGCCCCCACTCTGACTGAGTCTGGAGAGACGAAAGTCAAACTATTCGATTTGGAACGGAGAGCAACTCAAGACGTTCTGCGACCCTAAGTTGCCCTTTTTTCGCCGGTACCTGCAAAACAACGGTTAGTTTTACCTATAGTCGTGTCCCGTGCGGTCAGTTTTCCTTGGATGTGCATGTATCCTTGGAATAATTCGCTTGCTTCGGAATTTCTAGTGCGGGAGAAAATTCCAAGACCCGAGAGAACATGTGTATGCGGAATTTCTCGTGCGGAAGAAAATTCCAAAACCCGAAAAGGTGTGTATGCGGAACTTCTGGCGCGGGAGAAGATTCCAAAACCCGAGAGAATGTTTGTATGCGAAATTTCTAGTGCGGGAGAAAATTCCAAAACCCAAAAGTGTGTGCGTCTGCGGAACTTCTGGCGCGGGAAAAGATTCCTAAACCCGAAAAGATTTGTATGCGGAATTTCTAGTGTTGGAGCAAATTCCAAAACCCGAAAAGATGTGTACGCGGAATTTCTGGTGCATGAGAAAATTCCAAAACCCGAAAGAATGTGTGTGCGGAATTTCTGGTGCGGGAGCAAATTCCAAAACCCGAAAGAGTGTGTATGCGGAATTTCTGGTGCGGGAGCAAATTCCAAAACCCGAAAGAGTGTGAAAAGGAGATGTTGCGTATACCAATAATAGCGTATAGCGATGAATGCCGTATAGGCGTGTGTAGGCAGCTGAACGTAAGATGGGCCCTAGCCTCGTGTAGAGGTGGTGCAATGTGCAATGCTCAATGTGTAATGTGTATGGTAAATAATGCATATGCATGATGATGTTTGTATGGTCAATGCATGATGGTGCTTATGAAGTGCTTAATATAATGACTACAGGTGGATAATGCTGTTTGTCCTTAGATTCTAATGCATGAAATGACACGGAAATTGACTAATAGGGTAAGATTTTTAATTATATCGGACAGATGCCGTTCAAGCCCTATTCTGAGCAATAGGACGATGCTTGTACGATTGCAAAGTGAGGCCCTCAACCCATGGGGTTATGTGGTTGATGATGGAAGTTAGTTGTTGAGCCAAGCAGATGAGCTTGTTGCGAAATCGAGGTTGGGTTGTGTTAATGGCAATGCTGATGGAGTTAAGGTACAGGCCTGCTGTAGACGTGGCCGCGCCTCGCGTATACGCGGCGCTGCGCGGCTTTGCGTACTTACATCGAGGTGCTTTGCGTGGGCTTTGAGCCACGGAAACCCGCACGTGAAGTGCGTTGGGTAGGTGTTTGTCGAAGTGAGGGGATCGCCACCGTGCCTGAAACGGTTATTCCGGACGCCGAAACATTAGGTGCCCAAACGATGGCCACGTCCAATCAAGTAACCAGTCGTGGTTCTGGGACACTGGTACGATCAGATTTGTACCCAATTCGCCCGCAATGTATCGGCTCTACTACGGTTCATTGATTCCATTACAACTACAGATTTTTGGATGCACACACTTACATTTTAGCACCTTAGAAGGCTTCTAAAACCTAAAGATTACTAACGTAGAGTAGTATTTACTATTTGCCACAAGAGACACCTAACCTGAAAAGAAATTGTGAACCACTTATGTATTAACATGTTAAATTACGGTGCTTACGTAAAAACCGGATGGTCTGTATCTGACATCGTTACTAAGTGTCGACTAATACGTGAGATACATATTCACGTCTTGTTTAGCAAAATATCATTCAATTATAACAACAATGACAATATGAAGTATATGACCTTCGCATATAATGCCAAATCATTCTTACCCTATAAAATTCTGCAAACAAAACCAAGTAGTTTGTTAAAAAGAAGCGAAACGAATCTTTCCGCCTTGAATCACTATACCAGCATACAGAAATCGTTAGTCATGAACAATGGATAATAATAATGAAACGAAATCAAAAGAAAGAAAACAAAACAACTGAAACACATGGAAGCTCTATGGAAAACCTACATATTTAAACATGGAACGATCTCAAAGTCGATTTTCTACATGTTGAATTACGTTTAAAACTCATGACAATAGTTAATCAAATTAAAGACAGTGAGCGCAGAGAAATTATTGGTGAGTAATTCTCAGAATTCAACCTTGTTTTCGCTTTGTTGATTCGAAGAGAAACGATGCTTTGATTACGGAATGATTGTAATGTGTTTTAGAGTGATTTTATGAGAGAAGAGAGAGAGATAACGTATTCTCAGGAAGTGTGTCGGACTGGAGCAACGCAAGCAAGTATTTTAAGGCACGAGCAAAAAAACGAGGCAGAAAACCCGCGTTATACGCTCACAGAAGGGAGCGTCTATACGCTGTCCCTTTCCTGCGTATATAGCGCTCAGTATGTCGTATATATGCTGCTGTCACTTCCATAACTGTTCGGCAATTCTAGTATGGTTGACAGCTGGTCGTGCATACTCTGGGTGCGTATATACGCTCCATGCATCAGCTATATACGCTCCATTTCTGCGTTAATCAACCTCATTTGCGTATATAATTTTTTCCAAAAATCTGAAAAGTTTCAATTCGGAATAAATCTTTGCGCATAATTGTCTCGATTTTCCTAAGATTCGTGATTATCTAGACGCTCCTTATCGCAAGAAAGTCGGTTGTCCTGAACATCCGCATATTTTCTAATTACAGCTTACTTCTGGGCGTATTCTGCGTAATCTTAACATTTGCAAAATCATAGAACATACGATAAAAATCAGAAAAATAATTTAAAATACTGGCGGATAGAAAAAATGTGACGAACATGATGAAAATCAAAAAGCCATAGAATCGCCAGCGTAACTTGTTTAAAACCTTTGAGGAAAACCGAAAGAAAATATTTTTTTAGCCTTGTATTTGACCTTGCTCAATAGTTCCGAGTTACGACCTCACGTATTTCCAACTTTTGTGAGTTCAAGCATCATTTTCGAGTCGAAAAAATCGCGAGACGCGTATGGTTTCATCACGGTTACTCATTTGGGGAGACATTTTCAGGTGTCTAACACAGGCGAATTTTGTGAGCGTGGTTTTGGGGCTTAGTTTTTGTGGTCGGTAATTATTAAGATGGGGATATTCGGGATATGATTTTTGTTTTGCCCAAATCTGTGACTTGAGCCTGAATGTCGAATGAGGAGAGAAACATGGAGAAAATGCTGCCAATGCGATGCTTTGAGGAGGATGGCATGATTGATTGTCTACAGAGTTATGCTAAGAAGAGTATTGAGGAAGAGCTTTAATGTGTATGAAAGAATAGGCTAAAGTTTCATGAACAAGACAAGGCTAAATTGTGTACTAGGGTAGTAAATGGGGGAATGATGTGGTTGTCTAGATGATGTAGGTCAAGCTCGAGTCATATTTCGGGTGCTTACACTAGAATTTGTGCTTCTAGCCTTAAGGAAATCAAACAACTGGGAGATTTGGGACTGTGACGTTATTGATTTAATTGGGTCGGACCTCGAGAGAGGCTTCCTACGTATCCTTTGGAATCAGACTGGTCGTAGTTCTTCATGATAATTTTGGACTGCCTCGTGTGAGAGGGCTTTTGCGATTGCAATGTGACGCTTTGGTTCGGAGGGTCGAAAAGGCTTCGCATGATCCTGTTAAGTGAATCCACGGTGCGCCAGTGTTGCTTTTTAGATTTTGACTTTCTTTATTTTGAATTGGGCTTATGGACTTTGGATTTTGTTGATTTGCATCATTTGAGAACTTGCATTGAACTTTTGATTTAAACTTTTTTTTCTTTTTTGCCCATTTTCTTTTTTTTTCTTTCTTTCTTTTGCACCATGTTCTTTCCTACGCACCTGGTTTTGGTACCAAAGGGTTAGGTAGATGTGGATGATGAAGAAAGATAGGTTCAATGATTGTGTTTATGGCTCAAAGGGTTGCGAGGGATTTTGATTTGATTGTATGAAGGGAATGGAGGAAGAGGTTATTTTTTGAAATATGAAAGAAGGGCCTCTCTTGGCAATGTTCCATTTAAGTGCGAGGTCATCAGTATTAATTTGATTCCATTAAAATTGAAGCACAAATTATTTGCGAGGCTAGAGAGATAATGATATATTAATTTTTATTAATACCAAAAGAATTTATTACATAGAGATATTGCAGAATTTTAATCCGACCTAATGATATAGACTCGAAATGGAAAACATAAATGATACACAGTCTAGGGAAAAGGACTCTCCGACTCGGCCCTAAAGATTAAGACCCTAAACTGACTCATGCAAAACGAAGTAAATCATCCTCTATGTTCCACTCCAATGTCGTAGACCTTTGCGAATGTGGTAAGGCCTCGTATACTTGAGACATGATACTTTGTATTTTGGCTGGAGGCCAGAAATAAGGTCTTGACCATCTCTTCTCAGTAGGAGCGGAGACTAGGGTGGCAAGCAACTTCTCTCCATCTAGTTAGATATGGTAGTGAACCCCTCGTTCTCTCCCCTGCTTAAGGATTTCAAGCTCTCGGAAAGATGTTTTGGGTACTGAATGTTACCCTTGTATCTTGCTTTGTGAATGCGTGGGTGATGGTCTTCCCAAGTAGCTATTTCTTTCTCAGGAAGTGAAAGAACCACTTCTAACATATTGCGTCTTAGAAAGGGGAAAGACCATTGGAAAAGGCGAGATCAATCCCTTTAAGCGCCATGGTGGTCTTAAAAATCCTTTGTATGGTAACCGAGGTCTCATTTGGCTATAAACTTTGGGTATGTCTTCGGACTGAGATCCTTTGGCAGTTTTGGTTGGAAAGGTTTGGGGTTAAAGAGGAGGTTGTTTACTTAGGTAAAAGGTGGGTCGATGGCTTTTTTGGATCGCCTTTTCAAACCAGCTTGATCCAAGGAAGAGCTCGACGGTCAAGTCCTTGATCTTGCTTCAAGCTCTTGAACCTTGCTCGGCAAGCTTTTGGATCATTCTTGTTCGGAGCCATTTGTGGGTGTTAAGGCTTAATGGGGGCAGTGAAGGATTTAGAGGAAGGTTTGGTTTGGATTCTTAGGGCTCAACTGTTTCGCGTCGAGCAAGGGCTATGCATGGAGACGCTTCCACCCTGTTTCAAAAAGGAAATAACTCTTAGTGAACTCCATTAGCGTCATTAATTGAAACATATGGATGCAGAGTGCAAAATAGGATGCCTTATATCCAATCGGATTCATCTATTCAATAGACATGAATGACCAATGGATGCAAGAGTGCCCTTTACGTATTTATTATTTATTTATTTTTGCTTTTATGCCTATTATTTATTATTGAAAAGGGCACCGATGACATGGGAATGCACGAATATGCATGTGTCTAAGAGGTAAGGTTGTGCCTAAGGTAAACCTAAGGTAAAGCCTAATGCTTGGCAGGGTAAGGTCATCGCTAAATGTGAGCCTAAGGTCAACGGTCTCAGTCAACATCGATGGTCAAAGTCTTATGCCTACCCTTAGTGAGTTTCAAGGGTGATCAAGACCAGCTAAATTCTATTCACTACTCTAATGGTCAAGGGTCAAGACTATGGGCAAAGTCTATGTGGACTACAGGTCGAAAGTTTGTAGAGACCAAAAGTCTCGTGAAAACTAAGGTCAAAGCTTAACTAAGGTTAACTATGGCATGATGTAGATAAGATACATGGACTTATACTGAAAGTGATGTGTTAAGGTCAACGAACTATACATATGAGCTTAGGGCCAAAAACATACAAATGACCATATATACAACACATTGATGACAAGTCAACTAGGCTCGGGGTTAGTCAAAGAGGATACCACGCCTAAAAGATAGAGTTGAGGTCCAATTTCACACGTTTCACGGTAAGTGATGTCATGGTCGAGTTTTACCCTTTTGCTTAGACGCTCCACTAACCTGATGATTACACACGGGCAATGAGATGGAGATAAGGAAACTTGTCTCGCCATGTGATCACATTTAACCACATGCAACCAGTAGTTGGGCCCGTCCGTAAAGGTGGTTCGAGCATAGAACATGCCCATTATTTGAAGGAGCCTGAGCGTTGACCCCTAGCGGTAGGGTTCAATGCAATATGCAAAAATCCATAATCGTGACTGATGGCGAATTACGAGACTTTCAAGGTCTACTCCACTATCACCTAACGGTGAGAAATCCCCAGTAAGTCGCAATTGTAGACCGTGGCCCCGCGGGGCTGAGTCTACATCGATGTTGTTTAAGTAGTATTGTTGGCTTGAGCCATAAGAACCCGCCACGGTTGAATGACGTATGGGGGAGTGTTGTCGAGTAAAGGGGATCGCCACCGTGCCGTATAAGGTTAATCACGGACGCCCGAAACTTGGTGCCAAAACAATGGCCCCACGATCTGATCCAGTAACAGTTCGTGGGTTCGGGGGGACATGGTACGGATTGATCTTTGACCCAATCCAACCCGCATGTAAGCGGCATCTACCGGTCTCATTGTAATCTCCATTCAAACCGATTATTGATGCACGCAACTTAGCTAATTTTCAGGCCTATTCAGCGTTACTAATCCTCAGAGATATAATACTAAAAAGTTTAATTCTATATATATACATATGACTACCTAGCCTAAATATTGTGACCCACTTGATGTTATCCAATTAATACGTCCTAAAAACTGGATCGTCCATTATTAATCTGGACTTTAATATGGTTCTGTAATTTCCAGGTCTTATTTAATTCAATATACAAGCGTGACACAAAAGATATATCATATACATATGTATATACATCCTGACGCATTGTTACTGGCAATTCAAAAAACTTGTTAGCTTCTAATATATAGATAAATGAAAAATGCCTTTGAGTTGACCGAACTAAACAAGAACGAAATAGAACATTGTTAAGTGATTTTTGACAGTAATAATAAGAATGATAATAATAACTAGATAAATAATAAGTAGTAATAAAAAATGACAATGATAAAACAAAAAAAAAAAGAGAAAAAAAGAGAAGATTATCCTACGTATTTACATGCACAACGTAAGGTGGTTATCATACATGTTTATTTGTTTTATTGAAACTCAAGAATATTATTAGTTGAGGTTAAGAATGCGGAAAATGGAGACTTTTTAGTGAGAAACCTCAAGGTTTATACTTGATTTCGCCATTCATCAATTCGATTCAAAGGGAGCGCTAGAACTCGTATTTGTATTGCTTTAATAGTAGGAGAGTGTAAGATGAGAGGTGAGAGTATAGTGAAGCTTGGATTACGTAATGTCTTAATCCTCAGAAAATGAGGCAAAAGAATGTATATATAGACACAGAAAAACCAAAATACTGAGCGTATATACGCTCAGAGAGCGTAATATATGACTCGACGGTGGAGTGTATATATTGCTAGCGTATATACGCCGTTCTATTCTATTACTCTTTCCAATTCTCTTTGGATTTTGGATTATATACCGATCCTAGGAGCGTATATACGCACAATTTGGAGCTATATACGCTCACCCTTTTTATCTGTTAGGATTCTATACGAAAAATTTTCTTGATTTTCTTTGGATTTTTGACATCGAACCTAGACACCCTGTTTGTAAGGAAATACGGTTCTAGGGCCGTTCTGACTTCCATGTTTAATTTTTTTTTTGGTATTTTTTACAGTATTTTTCTGATTTTTTTTATGTATTTTTTTCTTATTATTGATTTTTGCTAACTATTAAGTAAGAATAACAATTCATAGTATAATTATAGAAACATCGGGGAAATAATCCATAAAAATACTGGTATAACTCAGAAAAACAAATCTACTCTACTACTATCATCG
>SNQN01011713.1:0-14536 GCA_008642245.1 Bassia scoparia | reverse complement strand
GTTTTTTGTTGTAAAAAAAACAAACTTGAGCTTTTTTAAAATGTGGAAAGGAAAGTAAAAAAAAACAATTACACTAGAATCGATAATTAATAGTTCGATTGTGTGAAGTAATTGAATGAGGATAGTAGTATAAAGTGACTTTTTTAAAAGATTTAATCAATATAGAAAAGCCAATCGGCACTTACAATTCAATTCCGCAGAAACTAATTGACAAATACAAATATATCTATCTAAAGAGCAAAATACATCATACGATTGTTCAAATTCGATCATGAACAAGCCTTAAAAAAATCTTCATCCGATCATGAACAACCCAAAAGACGTCGTATCCAAAAAAAATTGTACGGAAGAACCGCTCAACGCCATCGAGAGAAAACAAAGCATTAAAACTACACCCTCCAAACCAAAGTCACGATTTGGATGGGTAGCTTCCAAGTCTAAGAATRGTTCCAAACTCTGAAATAGACCAAACCTAGCCACTACCTCCAGAATTGAGACTCGTGAAGGCGCGAGTCCTACCACCGATCCCACGCGAAACGAGACGACAACTCAACACGTCAACAATTGATGGACAACTAACCACACACCTCGAAGGCCGGAGAACTACACAAGTTAACCGGAAAGAAATAAAAATAAAAAACTAAAAAAAAAGAAAGGAAAGACACACGACAATCCCACGACAAAGCGCTTGATCAAAATCCGTCAAACACCACTAGCAAAGGCCGACAACAACTACCCGACCCCTAGCCAAAGGCAACCCCAATGACCAAGCGAAAGGATACGAAGAGAGGCAAAGCGGTATCAGTACTTCAGTAGAATAACCGAAATTGTGAAATAGTATCGCCCGCTGACCGGCAGCCTATAAAAGARAGGTGTAGGCCATCGGCGAGCCGATGCCACCTCTTGACGAGAAAACAAAAGGGAGGAGAAGGGTGTGGTAGAACGTGTTGGCGAGGGAAGGGTTTCGAAGGGTTTAAGAATTTTCCATTGTAAAGTATCAAGTTAACTTCCTTAATTCCTCAAAATAAGATTAAATTTCACGTGAAACAAAATGATACTTGACGATCCGTAGAATTGGGAATCTTCATTCGGATAACCGATGATTATAATCAATGGGCGTGTTCGGCAATAGTAGCTGTGGAAGTAGATTTTAGCGGTAGAAGTAGCGGGTAGCTGAAAAGCTAATAGGTAGCCGTGGAAGTAGCTTTTAGCTGAATAATCTAGAATTTTTATGTGAGTGTTRGGTAATGGTAGCTGTTGGATGTTTAATTAAAAAAAATTGATATTTTAATTTATTTGTATTATTTTAGATATACAAACCTGAATTCCAGAATGCTTGCTCACAATATCGATATCAAGCTATGTGTTTTTTTTATAATTATTTTATGAATTATCATGCATGTTATGAGGTGTATAAGCGCATCAGGCATGTTTTGAGTTATAAGCCAATATAGGGTTATAATGAGTAAATAATGGAATAACTCTACTTATATTTACATTCACATTTTATGCAAAATTGTAAACAAATGTTTAACTTTATAAAAAAAAAAATTCCTATTTTCATGCTTAGAATTCAAAGCAAAAACAACATTTGTATGTAATTGACTGTACATTACTCACTCGCGTAGTATCAACAGAGAAAAAGTAAAAAAAAAAAAAAATAAAAAAAATAAAAAAATAAAAAATAGAAAAAAGCTACAAGCTACCTCTCAAACGTTAGTCATACTAACGTATTTCAGGGGGCTAAAGTAAGGTGATACGTCTGATTGATTTCTACCCAATACGCTACTACATGGGGCCGAACATTAATAAAATTAATCAAGTAGCGTTTTTAATTCTACTTAAAACGCTAAAATCTAACCAAAATCAGGCTGCGCCGAACACGCCCATATATTTGTTGGTCAAACTGATTCTTTTTAGCATATTTGTTGTATGGTAACTTGCTTGCACTTTATCTATTATATAGAGCATCTCTCATGGTGAATAAGAGGGACTTGTCTGCAAATTAATTAATACTCAAGCATGTAGCTACCATTGGAGGAGTAGCAGGCTGCTTGTTTTCAAGCAGATCCTGCTCAAACAAGCAGGATTGCTTGAAAATATCCCTTCATTCATATTGTGCATGTGTTATTTTTTTTATCATTTTAGTTTTTTTTTTCATCTTATAAGTTATATATTATTATTTCATTACTAAAAATTCCTCAAATCAGCGATCAAATATGTGCTAATAAGTAATAAGTAACAACTTGAGACATTCTAGATGAGTTGAATTAAAAAAAATGAAAAAATAACAAAGTATGCGTTATATATATTTCTAAATTCTAAATTTATTAATTGACATATCCTCTTAAACAAAAGTCATAATAGGACTTTGAATAAGGCGTAAAATAAGTGTAAAATATCACACAACAAAAAATATTTAATTTATTATATCTTTAGAAAATATCAAAATAGGATTTGGGGTGGGACATGAAACTACAAAGCAAAGCAACTTACTATTAGTGCACCCGTTATCTAAAATCACTATAACTTGAAAAAAGTATAAAACAAGGTAAGCATTGTAGCCTTACATGGAGATGCCCTTATCTTCCATGGGAAGTCGAATGCTTCCAAAGTTCCAAGTCTTTTATGGATTTTGATTGTCTCTTTGCCTGATGGAAGTTGTTTACACTAAAATTTAGTATAAAATCGAACTCAAATGAAATGGAATCAGATGATGTATTTCATATTGTGATTAAATGGATTGAAAATTAGTATTCATATATGTTTTTGTGCATTGTTATAATTTATAAAATCAAGTGGTAATTAAAAGCTTTCTTCCCGAGTTTCAAGAGATTTAGTATCGCTTTTATCTCGCTGTCTCGTAGCTTTCTTAACACAAAAAATATAATAATAATAAAATAAATCATACTTGTATCTTTTCGCCAGATTAGCTCCCTTGTACGCAATTCGATCAAATTCAAAGACCCAAAGTGTAGTGTCAATGTTGACGATGCAAGAATGCATGAAATCACTTTATTTTATATTGTAGTAACATTGAATTCACTACAGAGTACAGACCTAGAGTAGTACTTCGTATAAAAATATTGAGAATTATAATAAAATGATAGCAAAAGAAGTCGACCTGTATTTGTACACCTAAAGCATGACAAACAAAACAAAAAAAGTGGGAATTAAAAGTGGCGTGCAGGGTTGCAGTGGCGGGTTATGGGCCTCCGGGTAAGAGAATCGGAATGAATCGGCCCATTGGATAATCCCAAATCCAATACGAAAAACAGTACACTACTACACTAGTGTTGTAATAGTTCCGTACTTGAGTGGATACAGTAAAGTGAACACAACGACAAATACAGTAGAGTGAGTAGACTAGTAGAGTTAGGGAAGATCCCTTAAACATACCACCTTTTTGTGCATCAAATTTTCAAATGCTTATTAACTTCAAATAAATTTTTTTTTTTTTGTTTTTTTGCTTTGCTCAGCAAATCTACGGCGCATGCACAACCCTATTCTACACTGTTCTGATCCATTTTATGAATGTCGTCATACTGTTCGCTGATCCAAACCTAATAAATCATCCCTTTTCCCACCTTTGTGATTAGTGCCAATTTTTGTTTTGTTTTGTTTTGTTCTAGATAACATAATATTAATATTATCTGATAAGAGGAATGCTAAGCGAAGTTCAACAATATTT
This sequence comes from Bassia scoparia, assembly GCA_008642245.1. Classification (NCBI taxonomy): domain Eukaryota; kingdom Viridiplantae; phylum Streptophyta; class Magnoliopsida; order Caryophyllales; family Amaranthaceae; genus Bassia; species Bassia scoparia. The sequence goes on along the minus strand of SNQN01011713.1, from coordinate 10,845 downwards.
GTAAAAGTCCATGTTTRATGAGCAATGGGATGAAAAATTGAAAATGCTCTCAAAATCTTTGTTTCGAAAAAAAAAAATTGGGGTGGATGTGGGTGGCTGATTTCAGTGGAAATGTTGGTTGTAGAAGTGTACATAGGTGGTGGAAGTATCGGTGTTTTTACATTGAATTGACAATGATATTAACAATCTCTAAATTGTCATAAAAAACTCTGTTCAATACATTGCTATTTGCAGCGTTTTGTAATTGAGATCGAGTTTTGATCCCCAATTCTCTTTACAATATTCTTTCTACCAAATGCTCATATTATAGTTTTGACTGATCAAAACTCTTTTAAAATGAGTTAAAATCCTCTATAAACTCTCCTATAAGCTTTGTGCCAAACAAGGACATGGACTTTTATCAATATTTTTGAACTTTGAATAACGTTTCAAGTCTACTAATAATCTTTCTTCTTGTGGAGTTGTGGTGTACCGGACATATTAGACATGAATATGTTTGGCCCAACATTGACCCGACCCAAAAAGTGAGGGAAACGAGCTAGGAATCTAACCCGTTGGGCGGGTATGGGTAAGGATAACACAGTCGGAATTTTTTTTGTATGGGTTTGGATCAAGCGTGTGGCCCGCGGGCTGGCTGACCCATAAGTAGTGAAAAATTCAGTAAAGCAGCAAGGTGAGCAAGCTAGTTACATACTAGTATAATTGAGTGTGTATGGATGTAGTGTTTAGAGTTTTCACCAATAAGACAAAACACTAGATTAATCGTGTGCACCAAATGCTAATAAGATATAAGGTAAGGTATATTATATGATACAAAAAAAGTACATTATCATACATAAGTATAAGATATACGGTAAAATATATTATATATTCAAAAGTAGATTATATTATATCATATTAAAATATACAATATCATTACGTACATATATACACATAAGTAATAAGATTAGGTAAAGTATATTACTACGTATATGATACGAAATATTATATTCATATTAAAGCACATAATCACTCACAGTACATTATATTACACACGATATAAGGTAAAATATATTATATAATACAATGCAAATGTACAATATATCACATTAAAGTACACAATTTCATTCACAACTATATTATATGCAATGACAGTAAATATAAATAAAATAGTGAAACGTGGAGTATAAATATATTATAAAAAAATAAAAGTACTTATATCATCAATTAAGTATATTATATTATGTAAAAATACATTACAATACACAAGAAAATCATTTTTCAACAAAAATGAAAAGATAAACAAGTTTGTTTACTGTGGAGTGGATTTGTTTGAGATGTCTTTTTTTTTTTGTTTTTTTTAAACGGTAAGTGTATAACCGGTGGAAATGCATTTGATTAAATGCAAGTAAGCAAATATACATAATATAGACTTCATAGTGGTGGAAATTCCTTTGATCCAAATCTAGAAAGTGATTAGGCCCTAGTACTGTGCACCGTTTGTAGCAAGTAATTTGGTGATGATGTGTCATGGCTACAAGATTTCCTAGCTTCTGGTTGAGAGAGGGGTGGAGGCTTCCCTTTAATGCTACCGCTCGGGAGAGCTGACCTCTATGGACAAAGTACGACTCTGGCTATCTACGGTCTCTGGTCAACGTTTGTTGCTTCTTGCTCCTAGCACCTTGAAGTTGGCCTGGCACCCTGCACAAAAGAGAATAATCCTATTTAGATTATTTCCCCTCCGATGCTTAAGCAAGTACGGATTAAGGGAGTAAAAGTGTCAAGCGAGAGATGAAAGTAGTGAGAGATACTCTCTAGTGTTGAAAGTTGTATGCAATTATACTAGGAGAATGTAAGGTGCCACATTTGTGATTTCTTGGGGTATTTATAGGCATCCCTCAAAACTAAGACAACCTTAGATGTGTGATACTGTCACTCATCCGTGCTTCCTTGTGTCCCTTACTACCGTTTTGGTGTAGGAAACGTCGGTTCTCCGTCCCGTTTCAGTCGAATAATTTAATACAGTAGCGTTTGCCACGTGGATCGCTTTGACCCAATATTTTGGAGGACACGTGGACAAGGATTTCGTACGCCGCATTCAACCGCATATCCAATTGTTCTGAAACACGACTCTTCTGCGGAACCGCCATTTTTCGACGAAGAAGATGACGCTGGAAGATGGATATGTGGGAGTCCATTGAAGCATGTTTCGTTTCTGTTGGTGTCAATTTGATAGGTAGTCTAAGTGAATGGTAAGATAAAGATTCATAGTTTAATGGAGAGGAGTTGCAGCTTTGAAGCAGTTCTTGAAGAAAGTAGTAATAATACACGTCACTTAGTTGGTTCACAATAAAGTATTGTGAACCAGGTCCATACAGACTAATGATCCATTTGAATGTCATATTTATAATAAGCAATAGTTTACATATGTTCTATGATTCAATTTCTTTTTTCAGTGAACATGCCCAGGTATGATTAATGTTTAAAGTTATAGTTGTATGAATTTCCCAAAATAATGAAAAATTCAAATGTGCTGTTCAAAATATATTCATAAATGTTTGATTAAAATTAACTACCTCGACAATATATGAAGTATAATGCTAAAATATTTATTATATACGTACAAACAATTTTTAATATGTTATATGTGATAAATTATAAAAAATATATTATAATATATTACATTTTCAATCGTTACTTTTACCAAACTTATATTTTTTCTAACTTTAACCGCTACAAATTAACAGCTGACAAGCCTGACAGCTACCTCTTCGTTGGGAGCTACAACTACCACTAACCGCTATCTTATACTACAGTGTATTTGTGTAACTATGTATTCACTAACACTATTAAATAATTATATACAAAAAGAACAAGGCCCAAGCCCAATCCTTGATTCCTAAATCACTAACACTATTAAATAATTATACACAAAATGCGCAAGGCCAAGCCCAATCCTTGATTCTAAATCCTAATTCCTAATCCAACGTCTTATATCGTACAACCCTTCCCTATATTGCTACATACAATCCCCTCACATCATAATATAATGGGTAGCAAAATCAAGGAATTTGTTTTCTTTTTTAAAAAAATAAATAAAGATAATATAATAAAAAAAAACAAAATCAAAACATTGTATAAAAAGATTAGCGGGGGTATATATTTGTTAGGTAGGGGGATTGTATAGAATAATTTCCTTCCTAATCTAGCAATTTGTAATTGTCATGACAGCATATGGGCATATTAAACAATGGCCCGCAGGCTCGCTATTGTTGGTTTGCTGCATGATTATGCTCGCATCTCGGCCCGGCTGCGTGGTTGGGCAAAAGTACAACACCTTGGCCCAACCTTAGCCCAATTCGGCCTGCTATTTGATCAGGTCTAATAGGAATGCAAACGAGGCGAGACGATATTTGCAATCCCATCCTATCCGGCTATCCCCGTCGGGGTACAATTTTTTCCCCATCCCCACCCATCACCCATTAAATCCCTGCCAAATACACCATTTGTTGGCAACTAATTTCTTAATTTTCTAGGATTGATACTTGTTTTTGTTAATTTCTTTGAATGAAAGAAAATCTGCACATACTCGTACAAAGTAGCAAACTAGCGATTAAATGGGCTTTGTGAATAATAAAAAGGCCCATAAGCTTTAAAACACAATACAAGACCTACAAGTGTACAACAAATCAACATACTTACACAAATCAAACAATACATACAGTTAAATTAGTAACATTGTATTTTGACAATTATAAATAGTACATGGGGTGGGGACGTGGCGGAGATGGGGTGGGTATCGCTTAAAAATCATCCTCATCCCGTGTAGGTATGATTTATACCTTTTTCGCTCTCATCAAACCGGGATGGGGCGGGTCTTCTATTGACCGCTCCACTTGCATCCTTAAGTCTAAACATATTATTAGCGATGTAGGGTCGATTTTGTCCCAAAAACCGGATAGTCCAATGGGCTAAGCTTTGCATTGGAAACATCAATAGGTATTGCTTGGACCTAGGACCACCTAAAATTACTGAACCCCTCCATAACAACCACAATGCATTTATACGAAGTAAAAAATAATTATAATAAGTACCCAGCTCATGTCTTCCATTTTCCACTCTCAAATAAGTCCTCACTTCTATTCTCTCTCTAAGATTCATTTTTTCACCAAAATTAGAAGAATTTTCTCTCTCCTAATTCCTGCATTGAATATATTGAATTCATACTCAAATTTCTTGATTTAGGTTAAAGATGAATCAACTAGGATGATGAAGGAACATCAGACCAGTATAGTGAAGTCATGCAAGGATGAAGATCGTGATGTTGAAGATCATGCAAGGATAGCAAGATCGTCGATGTTGAAAAATATGCAATTAGAATAATAATCTGAAATCAACAGAGTGAGCTTCAATGTTTCAACTTATGTATTATGTTGTTTGAATTTTGTTATTTAATTTGATACATGAAAATTTGTGATTATGTGAAACTATATTTTGTAGATTGTTATTTAAATTGTTGAGGTTTTTATGAGTAGTTTAACGCAATTTCCTTTTTTAATTTCAATTTCCAGTAGCTAATGTTCGCTCTACAGAAGAATATTACGTCCTGTATTCAATATTCAATTTTAAATTTTATTTACCAGTAACTGAATATCAATTATAAAATCGCAATCTTAATATTTCGTGTGAAATATTCACTTTTATACATTGTTCATTTGTAAAAAATTATTGTTAAATATAAATTTTCCCATTCATCAATCTTCAAGTTTTTGAATGCAATATTCGCTTCTTTTGATCAAATTATTCATTTCATTTTAACCTTGAAATTTGTTTTATTTATTTTGATACATTTGTCTTAAAGTAAATTGAACATAGCTATTGTTATTTTGTGGAGGTTGTGTTTTCGTTTGTGAGCAGAGCAAAGTGTGTTGCTGATGTTACTATTAATAGTGATAAGAGGGCTTTTAAATGTATAAATGAATTATGCATATAACGATTGGTTTTAGTGGTTAGGAGAGGTAAAACAAGGCCTCGTGCAGATCGCAGTTGGAATATGAGTGAGATTTTTATGTCCAAAGCACGGTTCTAAGAACGATGAAAGGAAAAGAAGAATAGATGTCAAATACCAAAGAGCCGATTTAGGTGTGGTGGCAAGGCTTTCATTCAGTTTAGGAATAACAAAAAAATGGTATTTGAACTGTTTGCTTGACATGAGATGGAATCACATCATGAGATTGATTCTCCTACTATGGTACATTTGATGAGGTCTCATAAGGAATGTTCTGCCATGGCTGCTGCACATAAAGATGGTTTTCCCAACATCCCGACATCGTTTATGCCATACATAAGTAAAAAAAGTTCAGTGTTAAATATTCAATTTTCATAATCAATATTCAACGTTTTGAATGAAATATTCATTTTTGGTATTCTATGCATGGTTCTCAAAATATACATTGTTCAACCAATAAGTTGGAGTGATAATTTGAAAAACAATACGTAACTTCCGAAAAAAAAAGAGAGATAAAAATGTCATCCAAATCCTTAATAATATTGTTCAACGTGCAAATGTCAACATTAAGTTGAACATTCAATTGTATAATTTCTTATCCAGTACTAAATATTCACTTTTACACCAAAATTCAAATATTTGCATTCAAATATTTCAACTCCTTGCAATCTTTAATACTTGCCATTCTTCTACTTCTTGCATCAGTTCATAACTTCTCTTGTGTTGATTACAACGAATGTAATATTCAAATCACTGCAGTAACGACTCTGAGCTTGACAAGAACATCCTGTAAATCCCAAAATAAATCCAATATGTGTAATAATCAACACCCGACATATCCATCTCTAATATTCATGTTATATGATCTTGTAGAAATATTCACTTCAATAAATAATTTCAACTTTAAAAACAACATTTAACCAATTTTATACTGGAACAAAAGCTGCAGATACTTTTTAGAACTTTTAAATAATTCAATGATGTTCAACATCAGTATACAACTCCTATCTTAAGCCTTTCTCCTTGTCTTGAATTGGATGCACAAATTTAAACATCATTATCGTACATTCGAAATTCGGTTGTTTCAGTTCAAAAAATCAAGTATCAAACATTTTGAACATCCGTTATCAAAAATTTGACATCATAAAAAATTAGAATATTAGGCGAATAGGATTCCAACGGGAACTCTGCATCGAAATTGCTTTCTTCCATATTAGACGCCATTTCAAATTAGAGCTATCACTGAAGAAGAAGAAACGAAATCCGAACAAGTTTTTCAATATCAATTTCAGGTATTCAACAAGTTGAAATAAGTAGGTTAATAAGTTGAAGCACGTAAAGCATAAATACACTACACTAAAATTTCACGATGCCAATCAAAAAATCGTGAGTACACAATTAAGAAAAAAACAACCATTCATGCAATACAATTTGAACATCCATGCTATGAAAATTTGAACAACTACAAAAAAAAAAACAGTAAAAATAGAATAAGTCTTTCTCTAAATTTGAACAGTAAAAATAAAAGTTGAACAACACTAAAATTCACTCACTTATCTTCTCTAAAACTCTACAAAACTCCAAACAAAAAGATTAAGACCCTTTCTTTCACAATTTCTACAAAATGGGAACAAATATGTTATAAATCATGAAACTAAAATAGAATTCTCTAAAAAAAAAATAAACATTGGAAATGGTATAAAGAAGATACCTTAAGTTTCTCGTTTTTTTCCCGCGGATTTTGGAGAATTGAAGTAGAACCAAAAATTAAGAGAGAGAAAGTGAGAATTTAGGGATTTTTGGGGAAAAAATCTGAAAATTTGAATACAATTTACGAACTACGAACGAGCAAATGGGTGTGAACAATTTCAGAAATAAATGGATAAGAAGAAACAACAAGCTACAAGTTATTGCCTTTGGTCAAGGTATGCGGAGGCGGGCTTGGGTGGGGGTCATCTAATTATAGATGGACGGGGTCCAAGGAATAATTGCGGGGAAACATTTGTTCCCTAGGCTTTTGGCCGAAAAATTCGGTAGGCTATTTGAAGCCAATGAGTCTAATTAATTCGACTTCTCTTTGGCTCACCCACTCACCTCTAACTTAATACGGAATAATAGGGGTATTTGTGATGATTTATATGAACAATCAAGCAAATTTAACAAAGATTTAAAGAGTACTCATATAGATTACACTTGGAATACAAGAGGAGTGTGCAAATATGTAGTTATAGTCATATACGGAGTACTTTGTAACATTAAATGAAGTACTCCCTGATATTGCGCAAATTCTATGTATGATCCCGGACCATAGTCCTTCATTATGGTCCCGGATAAATATTGCATTTATGAAACTAGAAATGTCATTCTTCAACATGTAAATGTTATTTTCAAGTATAAATGTTTTATCTGAAAATGAACCTTGTATTTTCGGAATGAAACATTTCTATTTTCGGAAATGAACATTTTAGTTTCGGAAATGAACATTTCTAGTTTCGAAAATGAACATTTGTCTGGGACCACATGGTCCCGGGAGCCACATAGACTATTGCTGATATTGTCTTAAAGTCTCAAGCCTAAAAAATGTCCATTAGTAAGAAAATTTGGCTTAGGTGCGTTGCTCATTAAAATCTCTATCTCCACTTTCTATGGCCCATCTTAATTTAATATCACATAAACATACAACCAAATAAAAAAGGGCCCATTTTACTACTTTCCAGCTTTGAAAGTAACCTTATACATATTATATACCTATTTACATTCAAATGAGGTTCCCATTTTAGGGCACACGAAAAAAAGTGAGCATTGAAGAATGCCTAATCCGTCAATCTACGTACACGTTGGTTTGAGTATACTTCATTCATTGAAGCACTACAATATCTGATCATATTTCTCCCTGATAACAGAATGCTCATAACTCAGTGTCCTAGTGCCACACAAATAATATTAATCGCCATTACAATTCTACCATGAGCAGAAGATACTATTGTTTCCGTTACTTGATAGTAAAACTTAATTCTCTCTCTCAATATCCCATCCAATCCCTGTCAAAACAAAATTCTCCCAGATACATTTTGTAAGAATAAACCGGCGATCATGTTAATAATGTATCACGGTTACTGTCCGGAATCTGATATAGCAAATTGATCAAAAATCATAATAATCCATATGAATCTTTTAGATATACTGTACGTTTTCTGGAACATACAATGTACTATGCTAAGTCCCCAAGGCTTCCAGCCACTTCATCCAGCTTCGAAGCCCTTACCACCCAAGTAGATCGATCGATTCATCTATATACAACTATTGGTTAACTCCATACAGTAGGCTTTAATGCTGACTTAAGCAAAATAGCATTTCATAGTTACATACAAACAAAATTTCAGCACTTTAACTCCAACAAAATTAACAAAAGACTTTAAACGAAAAAAACGGGAATGTTATTCTCTCCCTTTGTTCCTTTAAGTTGAGGGCTAAATTTTTTCCTCCTCGCCATGGACAAAATTTTGGTTCCCATCAAAGAGTCTTAATAGTGGTTCAAATATCCCTGCGGTATTTATAATACTCTCGCGTTGCCTTCCAGCAGTGAAATGCTTGTCGAACTCGTAAAAGACCTATAGCCGTAATCATAACAGCTGAGATAGAAACTCGAGCCTGATTGAAGTTGCTCTACACTCACCACCCAGGCACTCCTGTGTCTTGTGAATTTCGTCAAAATTGGTTGAACTCTGACCTCTCCTTCATACGTCTTCGTGACCTTCCCATTGACCTGCAGTCTTCTTTGTTAGCACTGGCAAGAACACCCTACTCATTTTCTCTCTGATAACTCTTATATACCCTCTTAACTCAGTAGATTCTCCTACCATGAATCATTTCCCACTAAATCATGGATTTCTGTAATTTTGATCTTTTGTAGAATGTATTTCCATTATTCATCAAGAAGAGCATCTTAAAGAAGGATCCTTATATAGCTTTGACTTTGACACTAGGTTCTCATCGAGAAGGCTCATGATCTTCATTAGCTCGGCTGCAAGACGGTGTTGCTTTTCGGCCCTTGATTTTGTTGCCGTCGGGTATTTCCATCTGATTTCTCTCTGGGCTCACAAGCGCTTTCTAAAATTAATTCATTCAATGTGGTGGAGGGAGAAGAACTTGCTCAAGGGGTTTTCTCTGAAATCACAAGGCAACCACAAGTAATCATAGTGTACCGAGTCAAAGGGTGACGCCAACCAGGAACAGGGTCTAGACCGTTTTTTATGGAGTTTCTCAGATCACAGAAGATACACCACAGCAGCTCTCCTAGACGCCGTTCACACAAGATAACTCAGACCTCAGCTCGTTGGGCATTCTTTGGAGCACATTTTATCAAGGGCTTTGATTAGCTCTGTTAAAAGTATCATAAAATGTCAAGCACCTTGATAGCCCTCCTGATGCTTTTGTCATAGAGAACGCCTCAGCAAAGTTGAGGAAAAGGATGACACGATCGGCGAGGTTTGGTAAACATGGCTCACTATCGAAAGGGTGTTATTATAACCGAGAAGACAAATCATAGGTTTTTTTCCCCCGGCAAAAGGAACGTTTGCGCGTTTTTCCACAACTCTGATCCAAATACCCATGTGGCTACAAGATTTTCCCATTGCATCTTTTGTACGTCATCCATGCTTATTTTTTCAAATCCAAGTTGTTGCATCGCTTCCTTGAAGGCCTTTCTTCTAAGAATGCTGTACACCTGACAGCATTCTGTTTCGTATCCTGYTGTGATCATCAAATAAGCAATCTTCCTCATATTAGATATTTTTTCATCACCAATCATTGGATAATTGTAGGTGTCTTCTTCCGATACTTCCGATTTTCGATCATGAGAATCGGTAGGTTCATGACGTTTGGAAGGAATCATAGAATCCTCTAGAATGAGCCGAAGCTCCTCCTCCATGTACRCCATGGCTCGTTGGACAACAACTGAGGTGAGGCAATAGGTCTGTCTTACCTTCTCATCAGAGGAGAATTTGCTTAGCAAATTCGACAATTTTGATACTCGAATTACTGCTTTGATCAACTTATCGTCTTGATCATTGTTCTGCCCAAATTTCAAGGGAGACTCTGATGAATCATATTTCTCAACCTCTGATTGAACCATCTTAGCAAACGTTGCAACTGATTGCGGAATCAGTGGGAGACTCGAATTGTCCTCCATTGAGGAGAGTGTATCAATGAGGCCATCAATCTCCTTTGAGAATTCTCCCAAGGTGGGTTGATGATGATCATCTCGTCCTTGCACATTAGAAGCTGCAGCAAGGTTCRAAATGGCTTCGTTGGAAGACAAGGTTCTTTGAGGAGGCTGAGAAGGGCGGCGGTCTACATGAACACTAAAACTCGAGGATTTGCTCAGACGACCGGACTTTTCTTTCTTAGAAGAATTACGCCGGTAATTGAAGCTAGTAGACTTGGATGGAAGAGAGCCCTTCTCCATATTGAACCCCCGACGAAAAAATAATCAACAAAATTTCGGCGATTATTTTTTTGGGGGAGGAGATCAGAGAAGAACTTGATGGCCTCCTCCCAAATTTGTGTTGAGCAAAAGAGAAAGACAAAGGAGAGGAGAGAGAAAGAGAGAAGAGAATAAGGTGAAAGGAGTGGGAAAAAGAGGAGAGAAAAAAGGGGAGGAAAATGAGGGTRTCTGAAATTAGAGAGGCCTAAAATATAGTTAAGAGGAAGAAATTAGATGTTCTGTTTTAGTTAGTTTTGTGATCTTTTCATTTTAGATTAAAATGCCGTTATTTTTGGGGGGAATGGCAGTTGGTAGTTGACACCATTCAAAGAGAGGAAGGGAGGCAGTAGTACTTTGTGGGTACCACGATTTT
>SNQN01011711.1:5808-18126 GCA_008642245.1 Bassia scoparia | reverse complement strand
AACAAAAGGTTAGAACGAAAATTCCCTAAGACTCATAGACAAAGGCACCAGTGAATACCATTATCAAAGAACAGACAAATGCAAAAGTCAATCCATAAATTCCTACAAACAAGAGTCTCGAATTTCTCCTCCTTAGTTCATTAAGTCACAAGTCCAAAACCTCCGAAACTACACTCCTTCCGGCTCCATCATATATGAAACCTAGAATACAAACTACCCACTATTCATATTTGGATAATCGTAAAGAAAGTGCAAGAATTGAACAACAATTCTAACACTAAACACATGCTTAGTAAGTTGATTAATCACTAAGATAACAAGAACAACAACTAGAGATCTCAGCAATTATCACGCATCCAGCAGTACAAAACAAGTAGAAAACATAAAAGAATAACCAAAGATAAGTTGATGATGATTAGCAGAAGAGTCTTGAATTTTAAAATGTATGATGAATAATAAATTGCAGATACAAGTGAATACTCTCTTCTCTCTTCTCTAACCCTAAGTTAATTCTAATCTACACCTAAACTAATAAAATGGGAGTGGTAATGAAAAAACTCTCAAAGAGGTATTATACCACTCCAAAGAAAGGCCCAAAATAGCAAGAATTAAAACCCGCAATCTCGTGTTCGCCAGAAATCGGAGCGAGCGCGCGTGCGCCCTCGCTCATAAACATTTTCTGCCCTTTGCCAGCCAAATTGATTTTTACTACTGGCTCCAGGAATGTTTGATGTGAACTCCAAATATTTCCAACGATGTGATTATACTCCCGGGTTGATACTATTGGATGCCTAGTTCTAATGCAATAGTCCTCGCAGCTAAATCGTTGTGAACGAAAGTTAAGGCTCAAAATGATTTGAAGTAGTCAAAATAATCTTGGAAAGCCTTCCCGATTTTGCTCCAAAACCTTCTAATAGCCTTCTTACAACATACTAGGACTACTTTCATTGCCTCTCTAATCTCCTAAATAGGTATTCAACTGAACTAGAAATTCAGCTCAACAATTGTCAATATAGGTTCTAATAATAAAAACATATCAAAAATTCTCATCATTGCATTCACGTAGAGGCGCAATAGTCAATGTATACAAAAGTCATAAAATGGGATAAAACAATATACCAAGTGCTCAAAATATAGTCTAAATAAGGTAAATGGTAGCAATAAGTGACCTAAAAGCACTATCAACTGCCACGTTTCCAAGCAACTGTGTTGTGTCGCTACCGAGTCCAACCACATCAAAAACCCAATTCAAGCCCTAGATAATTTTAGACCACCTTACGAACTAAAAAAAATTGTGCTTGAATTCAACTACCATCGCCAACCTAGACTATGCTCAAATTCGAGATCCACCATCCGTAATGTTTCGAGATAGTGTGTGCGATTATGATAATGGTTTTTCGAGTTGTCTTGAATTGACTTATACATAATTGCTTAATTAATTTTTCGAATTGTAATTGTATCGTTCGAAGATGGGGTGCGAATAAGTGGGTGTATTTGAACCACAGTTAGGCCAAAATTGCGAAGCACAAAATAGTATTGGCGTAGTGTAAATTGGAGGCAAATTTAAGGTTGAAGGGCACGAATCATGGCTTTTATGAAACTGGTGTGATTGGCGATTGGTTTGTGGGCTTTGTGTGAGGGTTGCCGAGATGGTGTTAGTGGAGGAGGGAGCGACAACGTAGGAGAGAGGTTCGGTGATCTTCAGAGCACGGTGTTTGTGCCTAAGTTATGAGTTGTCACGTGGTGCGAGGTGTGTGGTGGGCGAAGGGAGATTGTCGGTCAGAAAGTTTGCGGTGTGTGAGGTCGTGGTATGTGCTGCGAGGTTGATCGGAAGAAACAGGCTTGAGATCATTAAGTTAGGGAGAGTAAAGAAGTAAATTATGAGAGAGTTTTAATTGGTTAGTGAAAGGTGTTATTAGAATTAAGGTGTAAAAGAGGACAATCATTTCACAAGGGTTTCATGACAAAAATAGAAATTGTTAATCAAGGGTCAATTAATATTATTAAATTTTCAAGAAACTGGTAAAAGTTCGAACCACACACACGAAAAGATAATGATGGATAACTGTTGGAACAAGGAAGAGAATATGATACATTTGAATTAAGATTAGTTCAGAAGGCACTTGACAATAATGAAGAAGAAAGATAAAAATTTCAACAAAAATACAACAAGCACGGTAAACTAGTTAACAGTCGCAATCTCGATTAGAAATAGACTCTTATATAAACAATCTTCCATCCGGAACTAATACAATTGTGAGTTTCGGTCTGAGTTCGGCATAACGTCGCGTGATGATTATTTGCTGGTGGGAAGATCAGTACTTGTGAATTTTGTGGAATGCTTCTCGAAATGTGAAACCTGAATCTGCCATATCCTTAACAAACGATAAAAATGAAAACACACCATAGATAATTGCGATCTCCCATACGGGAAGACAAGAAAACTACACTCACATAACTGATCTCTACAAAAGAAAAAATAAATAAAGCCAGTATAATTGGGGATAAAACCCCCATAAAAGAATCGAAAAAACCCAAGAATTGGGCATAAAATGCTCAAATAAGAGATAGTAAAACAGGATTTAATTTCTAATCTGAAAAATACACAAGCAAAAAATAGAAGCAGTATATGAAAAATTGGGCTTAACATCATCCAAAACGAGATGGGTAGTTCCCGATAGTAGAACCAAAAAGGTAGTTAAGAGGGTTTTTTAGAGAGAAAGAAAAATAGATTTAGGTAAAATTATCACAGATTGGATTTGGGATTGCCTTGAGAAAGGAGTCACTAGTCTAGGATGGTTGTTGGCTCTTGTTTTGGTTGGTGGTTTGATTGGAGTTTGGGGTTGTGAGGCCTTAAGGGATACACCTCAAGCTTGGTTTCTAACCCAAGCTCTTGATTGGGGCCCTAGRGGACGGCGAGGTAATTTAGAGAGTATCCTTCTCCCCGATTTTCGTTAGACTTGYCAAGTCGCTTCCCCCATTCGATCCAAGGTTCTGGATCATATTACCCTAGACTTTTTAAGCATTTGAATTTATCATATTTGTCAATTTGTTCGCGTTTTAGTTGATAGTCAAAATCACCAAAAAAATATTTCGACCCTCAATTAATTATTAAATTAATCTACGRTGTTCCTCGTATTCGACCCCCCTATACTACAACTTAGGGGTTATTTGATAGGACCTAAAATCTCTCAGCAGTGTTGGTGGTTGGTAGAGGGTGCTAGGTATTAGCAAGGATAGGTTAACATCTCCTTTCTCTTCTTTATTTCTCCTAAACATTAAGGGTAACATGGTCATTTGCACTCTATAAACACAATTTGCATATTTTTTTCTAGGAGTCCGTACCTCCTCAAAGTTGCAATTAATTTGAAACGAAGAAAGTATTATTAATAAGCATAATATTGGGATATTATCCCCCTATCTCCCCTAGTGCTGGTATACTTAGACTGGACTAGTATAGAGTCACGTGTCTATTTTACCATTTTTTTAGGGATATTTACTTTAATTTCTTCATGCTTATTAATTTCCTGTTTTTAAATTTTCTTTTTTTTCTGAAATTTCAAGCATGTTTGATTTTACTTTTTTTTTTCGAGTAATCTAAAAATAGTTGGTCAATTTGTTTTACTATCAAATATCTAGCACTACTGCATCATAAAGTTTAATAATGATGAGAGTCGTTTAATTCTCCTAATTAAAGTAATGATATTAACACATTTTCTTATGATGATTTAGTATGAATTATGATTAAAGAATATATGATATCAACCCATTTTCTCACTCTATTTTGTACAATATATGAAATTCAAGAATTGAAATTCTCAAATCATCCAACCATAAGATCTGAAATTTGATTCCAAAATTTGAAAATTTTCATTTCAATTTTATAATTTCAAATGAAATCCACTTACTCAAACACAACCTAAAAATAAACACAACCTAAATATAAATTAACYATCTCACGATCTTTCATAATTTCATATGCACAACAAAATCATAGGTTTCAACAACTCGACCCAAGCACATAGTATATCAATTTAAAACACGATGTAGACAATCAAAATTATTCACATCACTCTTGTTCCTCCCACCTCTAAAAAGATCATAAAGATAGACAGGCAAAGGAAACAGAATCAAATTTTACCTTACCTAAAAATTCTATCCTAGTCTAATCTTTTCATTACATAAACAGAAACCAAAATTTATCTACTCCCTTATTTTCACATAATATAAGATTTATTTTACACTTTTAGAAATTGAATTTTCATCATGAAATTTTCTCAAGATATGTTCAAACTTTTGTAAATACAACTTTCAAACAAATCTTTTGTATCTTTTATTAACACTTTTTTTAATATAAAAATATGATAAAAATCAAAAACGCAAAGCGTCAAATAGCTTATATTAGAAAATTAGGGAGCAATAAGCGTTACAAATAGTAACTCTATAATTGAACTCGAAGGGTCCGTCAAATGTGAAATCGAGAGCCGTTGATTAAAAGCAAGAACCCGAAAACCAGACATTAAGAGGAAAACCCAAGGAATAGAAATCCGGCAAATCCAAGGGCTATAGATATGTCTGATTGAATACAAATGCACTCGTGATCGTACACGTGTCGGTCCCCTTTAACGTCTTTACCAACGCCGTTCCCGCTGAATTCGCTGACAGTAACATATATGCGAAAACCTGGAGCAAATATTCCAAATATTTTAAAATAGGACAATGTTATATATAGACTTTAGGGTTATGTATAAAATATATTTTAAAAAGGTAGGTATTAAATACAATATGACAAAAATAAAAATAAAGTAGGAAAAACTCGAGTTAAAGATGACAAAATAAGAGAAAAAACCGTAAGAATTTATATGGGACACAAATTTAAAAGGGAAATGTAAAAATGTAGTCCGCAGTAAGTAATTTGGGAAGTGGAGAGGGAGAAGACGAATCAATTAGTTAATATGAATAAAAATCATGTTAATGAAAGATTAAAAATTAGAATAACAAGTGTATGGTAGCTACTGCTACTGGAGCTGTTTTTCCCTTTCAAAATAAAGTAGATGAGCACACACATGCTCGGATGCTCCTCCGCCCCTAAAAGATCAGGACGATTAGCTCATCTTATGGAGCTTACTTTTCTTTTTAGTTTAGAATTATTAATCCCTCAATTGTAATCTTCTATGACAATACATTTAACACACTCTTCACTGTCCATGTTTCATGGTCTCTATCGCATATTTGAATAAATGGAGTAAACGGTAATGGATAAAATACCAGTCAAAGTTTGAGTCAACTAATCTAACAAGTCAAATTTAACAATGTACTCCTTAATTGCTTACTGTAATACATTGCAGAACAGTACAAAACTTCATTTTTTTTTAAAAAAATAAAATAATAATTAAGACCTCTAACACATTTGTGCAGCTAAATGAACTTAAATGCAATCATATATTCGAATTAAATCCATCAATGAGACAATGAGTGCGTTCTAAATGTACTTGGTACTGTACAATTTAACATGGTAGTAAATCGATTGATACAAAAAAGTTACAGTAACACCAGCTTGCTAATAATTACTCCGTATAATTAAAAAAAATCAAAGAATTGATTCATTGAATGAAGTGCTTTATTTGTGAATAGTGTTTTAGAATTACTGTAGCTTCGAAATCAAAGAAACGTAAGAATGATTGCCAGAAACGATGCACAAAATCATGTTTTTATTACACGAAAATTCAATTCAAAATTCAAAACTGACAGATAAGGGATAAAAAAAGGAACAACTCCAATAAAAATCGAGCAAAAGAGAATCCAGTATTCCCCCTTAACCACTCTCATATAGTTTGAGTATGACAACACAACAAACAACAACAACAACATTTAAATTAATTAATTTTTTACAAATAAATAATAAAGAAATAAAGAAATAAAGAAGAAAATAGTTAAGTTACCTGATCATGTCCGAAATCAAACCAGAGCTGATAAATCTCAGAAAGAGAGTAGCGGCAGTAGTGATCTCCCAAACAGCAGCCACATCTCAACTAAGGAGTAAACAGCGACTATCCCGTTGGCCGCCAAGACAAACCTGAAGTCGAATTCAAATAGAAAGTAATCAACAACGACAGAGAGCGAAGGACAGTTTGAAATGAAGCGCAAGAAATGTATGTTAAAATGGGAGGGGAGGCCACCTGAAGGCGTCGAAGTGGACCAGTGGGAGGGGAGGAGCGGGAGTTGTGAGCATGAAGACGAAGGAGGAGAGAGAGAAGATGAAGGGCGACGCGGAAGAGGAGGATGAGGAGTTGAAGCGCTTGAGCTTGTGGGCGGAGAGGGTGGAGTGGAAGCGGATGTCGTGAGGGGAGGGGGGGAGTTGTTGGGGCGGCGGGGGCTGGGGGGAGGGGGAGGGTGTCGCCGTTGCGGGGAGGGGGATCTCATTGAGAGGAACAGGGGGAATCATGAGATGTGGGAGACTGGAAGAGTCACGAGGATAATTGCAAACTGCGATGCTGGAGAACGTAAAGGAATCAGATGGAATTGAATGAATTACAGCGAAAGTTCATTCATGGGAAAAGAGGTTTCAGGATCAATTTTGGCCAAGTGGTTGTGTCTTGTGTATTTGTGTTGTCTTGTGTACTTGTGTTGTGCTACAATTCAATCTCACTTTTTTTGAATTCCTTTCCACGACTACTTTTTTATTCTTCAACTCTGTTTCTCGGGAAATTACCATCAGTAAGGCTAGACAACGCAATGACCAATTGACCATACTTATTACAATTCACATCCTACATTTTGTAACGTCCGATTCATAAATCATCGTAAGATTCTATCAATAAATAAAATATAATATAATGTTAAGATATAATAATCAAATAGTCATTTTTAATTAACATATAATTAAATAAAAGGTTTATCTTAGAACATGTGCAATGGTTGGGAATCCCAACTCTTCTCTCTCTTCTTCCTTTTGACATATCATATCCCACTAATTTTTTTTATTTACCACCCAAATTAATAGTAACCTCTTTTACATAGTTAACTTCCCCAAATATGTCCCACAACATTGTTTCACAATAAAAAAAAATAAAAGATTTTCCTCATATACCCCTGAGTTTTAGCCTAATAACTCATATACCCCGTGTTTTTTTAAAAAACTCATATACCCCTCACATTAGAAAAAATAGCCAAAAATACCCTTATTAAGACGGAAAATGTAACGGTGTTAAATTTAACCATTTAAACGCCCTCAATRAACTTAATCCTATCTCTTTCCTCCCTCCATTCCTTCACCTTCGTAGCCTCTCCTRCATTGTTACTCATACATGAAGCAACACCCTCTTATCATCCGGTCAAACCCCACAAACACACCCAAGCCCACCCAATTCGAGCAACGTAAACCTGCAATTGCCCCTAATTCAACATACCTCCCCAATTCATCACCAACCTCAAAATACAGTAWATGATAAAAATGAAAATGGAAAATAGCAAAAAATCAGATGTTGGTTTTCTTACCATTGTATTGACACGAGTTTCCATACCTCAACTTCATACATGTTATATATGCAATCTTCCATACTTGGCAGGGGTATGCTACGATTTGAGTTTCATAATACTACTGTCATGTTCATCCGAGTAGGTAAGTAATGCTCATCAAAAACAAAAAATTAAAATGATACCCAGATTCGAACTAAACAAAACTCAATTTTAACTAAAAAAACCCCAAAATCCAAACAAAACAATCCCAAATTCGAACAAAAAAAGCCCCAATTTCGTTTGAACTTTGAAGCTTCATCAGCAAATCCCAAAAATTCGAAATTGATGCTTTAAGAGTTGCTGCAAAATTGGGGCTTCTGATTTAGGGTTGATGCACCATTGTCTAGTTCGAATTTTTTAACACAAAAAAAATCAGATTTTTTAACACAAAATAAATAAAAAATTTTGAATCAATGGCTGATTTTAGGTTTAATTATGGATTATGTAATTGGTGGGTTGAATTTGGTGTTCCTACCATTATSGTGAGGAATCTCAGCACGAGCAGTGAAYAAGAAGAGCTTCAAGCACTAGCTTTAAGGGGAGTTAATGYTGATGGGGAGACAAAAAGGGGAAGAAGAAGATCACGAGCAGTGAAGAAGAGTTAATGGTGATGGGGAGACAAAAGGGGAAGAAGAAGATCTTCGAACACGAGCAGTGAAGAAGAGTTAATGGTGATGGTGGTAGTTTTGTTATTTTTTTTTTCTTTTGGCTTAATTAAGGAGGCTTAATTAGATGAAATGTAACAGTGTTAGGTTTTCCGTCCATAGTAAGGGTATTTGGGCTATTTATTCTAATGTGGAGGGTATATGAGCTGTTTTGAAAAACACGGTGGTATATGAGTTATAGATTAAAACTCAGGGGTATATGGGGAAAAYTCCCAAAAATAAATTAACTCAACACATGTCAAACAACAATTGACAACAAATACACAAAGTTAGAAAAATAAAAATAAAACAAGGTGGTCTCATGTACTTTTTAGTTTGGTGACCTTACCATTTAACCACCCCATATATGAGTAAAGTAATGATAACTCTACCCACAATGGTTGAGTTACTTAAAAGATCACTACAATTGGGAGCATTTGGAGACCATTGCACATGCTCTAAGGACAAAATGAGTAATTTTCAAGTTTATAAGTATTTTAAAATAGGAAAATTGTCAGAAAATACATACTTAAGGACCCCTTTGTGAAATAGTGCCTTTCTTAGAAAAATTTTTGTCAAATATACCTTTAACTACTTTTATTATAAATAGTACCTGCCATCAGATTCCGGTCAAAACTAAAAAAAAAAGTCGTTGACGTGTGATTTCCTTCCTTTTTTATTTGTGTGTGTTACACTACTCTCTCTTGTGGATCTTACATAACAAGAAAAATGACTTCGACGACCGAGGTATGACGCCGATAACGGTTTACGACCAGATTTTCGGTCGGTACTCGCCGTGACGCGCAAGGATAGTCGGAAAGCAGAGCTTCACCGACCGAAAATCGATCAGTGCATATGACAGACCGATCACCAACCGATTATCGACGCGATAATCGACGACCTTTTTTTGGAGGAAAACACAGCACCGATCGAATATTCGGTCGGTACACCGACCGAAATAGCATCAGTCGGTATGTGGGATTCGGTCGGTGAGCGTTTTCCCTCCAAAAAAAGTGAGGGAAAAGAGATTAACCCACGCCTTTTCGGTCGGTAATACCGGACCAAAACTGCATCGGTCGATTGAATAGTCGATCCGGTACCTTTTTTCTTTCAATCAAATAATCAAAAAATTTAAAAGAAACTAATTATATATATTTAAAAACTGATAATATACAAAATATAATTTATATATTAATATAATTCGTAATAAACAAGATCAAACATCTTATAGTTTCCAAATTTCCAAGTGAAAATGTAACAAATTAAATAAAACGTACGATACAAAATAAATCGAAAATCTACACTATTGCTACGATGCTACGAAGGCCCAGAACGCCGAACCGTCTATGCGATCGTCGGGGCGTCGTGGAAAGGAAGACGGCTCCGAATGCTCATGAAAGCGTCCATATGCTGATCACTGCTCTAGTACTCCGCTGCTTCTTGATCTTCCACTAACGGTCTGCTCTTCCTCCGCAGGTGCTCTCTCATTCCCGAAGGCGGTCTCTATCCTCAACCCTCCCGAGCGCGCTCTGACGCCTCCAAACGCTCAGACATCTGTGTCGGTTGAGTGAAAACGATGCAAATCAGATCCGACGTGCCGTGAGTTTTCTTATAATGGAGTAAAGCTTCATCTTTGCCGAAGCCAAGACCTCGCCCTTCTGAACCCACCAACCGTCTCAAAGAAGACCTTGTTTGGGATCCTCCTTCGACCACTAAGCCTGATACTCAGAAAGTTCTGCGTATATTTTTCCTGCAAATTATGAGGTTAGTGCAAACAATTCCAAAAAAAAGAAATAACATTGACAGGAAGATATTTGGAGCGTTCTATGGGTTTCACGCCTACTTCTACAAACGTAACCTATTAAACGTTTTAAAGCTCGATCGTATCAATTTTACTCACTTGAGCTTTTTAGGTCATGATTTAGGGATAGACACGACAGGTTCAATTTGGGCCCTAAAATGGCCATTTTGGGGCGTTCTATGGGTTTTCGCGCCCTAACTTCTACAAACGTCAACCTATTCAAATTTTAAAGCTCATTCGTGTAATATTTACTCACTTGAGCTTTTTAGGTCTTGATTTAGGGGTTTAAGACACGATAAGCAATTTGGGCCCTGAAATGGCCATTTTGGGTTTAATGGGTTTTTCACCTAACTTCTACAAATGCAAACTATACAGTTTACTTAAATCTCGATCACGTCATATTTTACTCACTTGACCTTTTAGGTCTTGATTTTAGGGTTTAACGCGACAAGTTCAATTTGGGTTTGAAATGGCCATTTTGGGGCGTTTTATGGGTTTCACCCGCCTAACTTCTACAATCGCAACTATTAACGTTTTAATCTCAATAATGTCATATTTTACTCACTAGAGCTTTTTAGGTCTTTATTGTAGGAGTTAGACACGACAGTTCAATCTGGGTATGAAATGCGCATTTGGGGCTTTTATGGGTTTCCGCACCTAACTTCTACAAACGCAACCTATTAAACGTTTTAAAAGCTCGATCATGTCATATTTAGTCCTTGAGCTTTTGGTCTTGATTTTAGGGGTTTAGACGCGACAATTCAATTTGGGCCCTGAAATGGCATTTTAAAGGTTTTTGGCATTTTGCCTCCAAACTTTCACATGTCTATCCTCATTAATACATTTCAAACCTTATACATGCCTATAACACACTATTATGCTTTTTAGGAGTTGATTGCGTTGGTTAGAAATGACACAAGACATTTTACACAAAAACTTTTAGGCCATTTTGGGTGTTTTTTTTGGCATTTCGCTCCTAATTGTCACATATATCCATTAATAGATTTCAAACCTTATAACGTCCAATAAACACATTCAATTGTCATCAACTCTAATCAAAATCCAAAGTAATAAAAAAATCCTGTTCGTACCATCGGCTTATAAGTCGGAATTCCGCTCTAAACATAAATGCAATTCATAAAAAAGCAATCCTATTCGTACTCATGTCTTATAGCTGGATTTCCGCTCTAAACATCAAATGAAAATCGTAAATAAACATCCTATTCGTACTTCACGGCTTATAATCTGGAATTCCCGCTCTAAACATCAAATGCAAATCGTAAACAAAAAAGAAATAATTACATACAACTTTCTTGGCCTTCTTGCTAATTGTTGCGGTTCTTCCCTGGCACCTTCTGAAGTGATGTCGAGGTACAGATTGGTATCAGAGGCAACTTCCCTCCAATTGCCTTAGCCACCACAAACAATTGTACCATATGTTAGGTGAGATAAAAAGATTTTAATGAACGAGTATTTACGATACTTGAATTTTAAAAAATCTAACRAATTTCTTAGCTCGCTGAATGGTGGAGACAAATCCCCGGCAGTGAGATGTAGGGGCGARGCAACGAGCGTTGRCGTCTCTCCTGTTTGCCTTCGACTGAGCCGACTTCTTCTTGGCTTTTTCGTCATTCAGCCTGTCCTTCAACGCCTTGTACAACTCATCTTCAAGACAACCGGATCGTTCCTTCCTCCTGTGAACTATGTRGTTGAAGAGGTCTTTGAGACAGTTGYCAACCTTGGCATCATATGCTTTCCGCACTATGCCCTCCAGCTCAGGCTTCCAACTATACGTTTTCTACATTAGACAAAAGACAAAGAAATATGTTAACGTATAAGATTATATATAAAAAAACAAAAACCACTATTTTTATGAAGTTACATAGTTCGTCTTTCTCACCTACCATATGTCCCACTAATGATCCTTGGTATCCTTATCTACCTCACTGTAGTTCTTTTAAGGCTCATGGAAGTAGGCCCTCATTGCAGCTGTTACAGATCGAACAACATRGGGCGCGTCGAACCTTGCACACAAAACATAGTAAGATTAAACAACATATGAATACAACTCAATTCAAATAGTCAAAACATTAAAAATTTAAATAACCTTAAAACTAACCATAGGCCACTCGGGTCCAACTCTCGAATTGAAGCGGTGGACGTATAAGGCTGAGGATCTGGAGTAGGCTGAGACGGAGGAGGCTTAGARGAAATAGGCTGAGARGGAGGAGTAGACTTAGACACAYTAGTAGCCTGAGATAGAGAAGCATCCGTAGAAGCCTGAAACGGAGGAGCCTCGAAACGTGGAGCTTGGAAAGATGGAGCCCTAATCTGGAGGTGACGAGCTGCCCCGTG